>JADBJO010002950.1:52500-122500 GCA_016801955.1 Conus betulinus
CACACGCGCGCGCGCGCGCGCGCACACACACACACACACACACCCTTCTTCTCTCTCTCTCTCTCTCTTCTCTCTCTCTCTCTCTCTCTCTCTCTCTCTCTCACACACACACACACACACACACACACACACACACACACACACACACACACACTCTCACTGTCGTCAGAAGTATGGATTGCGAAATATTACTGCACCCACGAAAGACCTTGTAGGCTTTGCTTTTGCATTAACTGTGTAGCGTAACCGAAAGTAAGAAATGCAGTTTTGCCGGGGTTTGGTATATAATACTGTCGCCGTGGAATTGTATCGCGGTGATAGCATTTCACGTGAAATATTGTTGCAGCGACAATATTTTCAGGAAAAAATTGTCGCGCAACTTTTCATGAAAAGTGTCCTATAGAATATTGTAGCTGTCCATAAAATACTGTGCTCGAAATTTTGCGACGTTTTTTTTTTTTTTGCGACAGGACACTGTGAATATTGTAGTCAGTGAATGCTGTCGCTTGCGACACACATTTTCACGTGAAATCTTACTGCTAGAGTTTCCTGTGAAATATGGTCGCAGCGTTAATATTTCACAGCGACGATTTTTTTCTGCAAAGTGGCAAAACGTCGCCGCGGTTGAGCGTCAAAATATCACAGAAAATAATGCAGCCTGCCATTGAATAAAAAATTGTCGCAAGTGATTTTTTTTTATCATAAATGTTTTTGACGAAAGTCAAATTTCCATTCGTGTGTGTGTGTGTGTGTGTGTGTGTGTGTGTGTGTGTGTGTGAGAGAGAGAGAGAGAGAGAGAGAGAGAGAGAGAGAGAGAGAGAGAGAGAGAGAGAGAGAGAGAGAGAGAGAGTGTGTGTGTGTGTGTGTGTGTGTGTGTGTGTGTGTGTGTGTGTGTGTGTGTGTGTGCGTGCTGTGAAATGTGATGTCTTTAGTAATATCGTAGGCCTAGGATCATTCAGCACAACGAAAGTAGGGAAAGACTGGGTAAGTTAGACCCCAGCGAAATGCAGCCCTACCTTCACTACTATTTTACTTCACTCAAGGTTAATTAGTTGTAAAGCTTACCATAAGAGCTTCATATAGTACAGCCATCAAATGGCTGTCTTTGTTTCAAAAAGTTCCATATAAGAAATCATAGAATTCTTAAAGAAAAGGAAGCCCACTTTAGACATCATTTCGGTTTTAAATGGGCCAGGGAGTGGTAAATATTGGGCCACGGGTCTATATTAACAGACAAGCAAACCAGTATTGTTTGTCTGTTGGCCATATAAGATGTGTGAGCTTGTTCGATTATCCATTTAAAGGCACCTAAGGGTCTCAACACATTCATGAACTAAACTTAAAGAGTAAATGATTATCCCTAATTGTCAGAACAGAAACACAAACATCACAGAGTCTAAAAAGCTAATGCAAGCCAAATCGCAGAACAGACAGTTTCAGTTGTCTCTTCAGGAAATGCTGAAGTTTTCAGAAAGTTCCCAAGCGCGAAGTACTCGCCGGGTTGCATTCCACTGTATTCATAAGCAGTAGCCATCGTGGAAAACAAAATGGCACACACGAAATATTGTCTTACAGCGTATCGATGATTCTGACAGCTTGTCAGTCATTAAGCTCAAATATCCAGTCACATTTCTTTTGCCCCAAACGTTTTTTTTTTAAGCGTGCCACCTTCTCCCCAGCAACTCCTTTTATTTGATACATTATTGTATCTAAGTAGCCGCAGTTCTAAAACATTCAAAGATTTGGGTCAGAAGAAGCGACTATTGTCTCCAATTTCAAAGCAAGGAAAGATCAGATGTTGAAGAGTCACTGTCTTTGACGCCTTTCAAACGTCACAGAATATACAAACAAGTTCAAAAAGTTCCTGTGTGCGCGCGTGTGTATTCCCGTATTTTGTAAAAGCCATATAAACATACGCCGAGAAACTTATGGACATTAGAAATTATGCTCTACTTTTCTACTACTACTACTACTACTACTACACACACACACACACTGCCGACAAAACTGGATCTTGAGCCTACAAGTCTTGCGGTAGAAGACAGAACCGAAATTTTCTAAAGATGGAAGTTCCTTTAGACGAAGATCAAAGACACGTGTTCGTTCTGTGTGCCGCGAAGTTAAGAAGTGAAAAGGTCACATAGTCCAATAAGATCGAAGCGGTTAAATAGCTAATAACGCAAATTTCTGAAATATCATTGTCATAATTATTTCTCTTTGTTCGTCGCACACTATTTAGGCCTATTAATAATGAGCATTCCAAAAGCTGCAACTTGTAATAAGTATACTATATAATGCCATGGAACTACTACACATCATTTTCTTTTTTTTTTTTTTCTTTTTGTTTTTTTTTTTTTTTTTTTTGGTTACTTCTTTTAAATAAGATCCAAATCAGAAATTCGGAGACATTTGTGGTAGAAGGAAAGGAGTTTTAAGAGTTGGGTGTAACATGTAATGAATTAGGATATCCATGATATAATTATAAGAGAGTGCTATACGATTTCGTGTCTTCGTTGTCTTCCTATAACTATCCACATGTCTTCCCATGACTATCCATATTGACATTCACATAGCCCTGTCACCCTGTTATGTAATATTATGGGGATAATTATATGATTTGTTACCTGGGCTTTGACCTCCTCTCTGCCCCATCCATCTCTGACCTATCATACCTCCTTCAACGGTGTGTGTCCCTCCTGTACTGTGAGGGAGTGCATGAGTGAGGAAATGTATGTGTGTGAGTTTTGTGTGCGTGTGTGCCCACGCATGCGTGTGCACATGCGTGTGTGCGTACTCTCTCTCTCTCTCTCTCTCTTTCTCTCTTATACAGGCACACACACGCGTGCGCACGCGCGCGCGTGGAACGCGTAAACGCGCATGCGCGGGCATACACAAACAAACTGAAATACGCACATACACTTCTACAAAGTGATTATTGTGTAACTTGCAGGGTTTTGGGGAGAAGTCTTAAGGGTTCTGTTAAATTGTCTAGGGGAAAGAGATGTTCAGAGTGGGTGGCGTATGCAAAGTGATAGCTGACGTGGGGGTATAATAGGAGAGGGAGAGAGAGGGAGAGAGAGAGAGAGAGAGAGAGAGAGAGAGAGAGAGAGAGAGAGAGAGAGATTATGGACAAATGAATCACAAAAATATATTGAGCATGAATGCAGTTGTTTCAGGGTCCACACACACACACACACACACACACACACACACACACACACACACACACACACCGTCGCGCTCTCTCCACATACACGCACACACATGCTTGCGCATCCAGAGAGAGAGAGAGAGAGAGAGAGGGGGGGGGGGGGGGGGCAGAGACCAACTGACAGACAGTTTGATGGACAGAGTGAAACTAAAGGAGTCAAACAGATAGAGGAAGGGTGATACATAGAGAGAGAGTTAGCGAGAAAAAACAAATAGAGACAGAAAGATAGACCGACAGTCAAGCAGACACAAATAAGATCATAGACAGAAAGACAATGGGGCAACTGATACGTAAAACCATGAGAGAGGGAGGTGGGGGTAGAGTTGGGGCAGAGACCGATCATGACTGTCTTCGACGTCGTATTTTTACGGGAGCCAACTTTTCTACGACAGCATTTTTTTTTTTTTTTTTTACATGAAATGCTGTCGCTGCGACATGACTTTATTTGTAGGCAACGACACGATTTTTTTGGACATTTCTTGTGAAATCCTGTCGCGCTACCAATTTTTATGAAATTAAGTCTCTCAGCGATAATTTTTCATGAATCAGCTGCAGTATTTCCCGGGAAATACTGTCGCTGCGACACGATTTTATGAGCGACAGTATCACATACGACACCGGCCTAGTAATTAACTGACACTTCTCCGTCGTTACGCCTACACCTGGTGCAGGTGTTTTTATTCTCGCGCGAGCGCGTGTGTATGATGTGAAGGGGTGTGTGTGTGTGTGTGTGTGTGTGTGTGTGTGAAGGGTGTGTGGGGGGGAGGGGGGGAGGGGGATGCGTGTGTGTATGTGTGTGTGTGTGTGTGTGTGTGTGTACGTGTGCGCGTGCGTGTGTGTGTGTGTGTGTGGTGTATGCGAGTTTGTGTTTGTGTGTGCTTGCGTGCATGTGTGAGCCAGTGTGTGTGTGTGTGTGTGTGTGTGTGTGTGTGTGCGCGCGCGCGCGCGTGTGTGTGTGTGTGCCCGCGTGCATGTGTGCGTGTGTGAGCCAGTGTGTGTGTGTGTGTGTGTGTGTGTGTCCACGTGCATGTGCGCGTGTGTGAGCCAGTGTGTGTGTGTGTGTGTGTGTGTGTGTGTGTGTGTGTTGTGTGTGTGAGCCAGTGTGTGCGTGTGTGTGTGTGTGTGTGTGTTGTGTGGGTAGGGGAAGGGGGATGATGTTCTTACACCTTGTCTGTCCGCACACTTTGCCAAACAGCAGTCCGGTACTATGAAATTCTGAGCTAGAGAATGTCAGTGATGTAGGCCTAGAAGTCCGACGTCAAGACGTATGCGAGCATCAGTGTGCGTCTACTGTACTCATAACGTGAAAACAAACAAACAAAACTATGGCGTTTTCAGTCAGAAAAAAAAAAAAAATCTGTAAGATTGCATAATGCAGTCAGGCGAAGGCTGGATACGAACAGGTTACAGAGTAACAGCAGGTTACCCCCCCCCCCCCCCCCCCCCCCCCCCCCCCCCCCCCCCCCCCCCTACTCACCCTTTCTTCCAAGGTTCCTAATAATTATAAGACGACACTGAATTTTGCCGAGTCGAGCCTGATCATGCAAAGCGATGGGTCCGAGTTTCCTCGCAGCTTCCAACAAGTCAGATTGAACTGCAAGATAACTGAGTTGAGTTTTTCCACATCAAAACGGCCAAGGACGACGAGCCCGGTCCCACCCTGAAAGAGTCTGTGGTCAACCGTGACCCGGGTGTGTTCCTGGCCTGCTCGGCAGCTACAGGAAAACGGCGATTCAGTGCGGTGGTTTGGTTACTGTTTGAAATAATCGCCGAGGGTAGCCGAGTTTGGCGAATTACTTCTCCACGTCTGATACAAAAAAAAAGTTATGGAGCCTACTGCGCAGTGACGGACTGGAATTGCGTGTCGTCTGCTCCAGCCCGGTGTCGTTTCGCCTGAGCGTGGCAGTCATTGGCCGAGCCGCCAGCCAAGGCGGACGACCTGTTTGACGACAGCAGACACATCATGGCCTGTCGGATTTCAGCGCTTGTGTTTCTTCTTCTGATTCCAGGTAAACGGCTGTAGTAGATATGTTCCATAGTCTTCCGTGACCAGCGTACACAGTGCACCACTGTCCGAACTCGACTCGTGCGTTTGCACGATGGTTGGGGCCGATCGTGAACGAGTCGTTCATGCGAGTTGCAGCCCTTTCTTTGGGACGGGTATACAGATACTTCGTAAAAGACAGCTAGCAAGTAGACAAGTCATTTCTTTTCCTGAAAATATACCGTTTCACTTTGAAAAGAAAAGAGGTTTTGACAGCGTTCGTATAACCATTAGAATGAAGCATCGTGGTCTTAAAAACACTGTCAAGAAATGCAGAGGTCAATAGTTAAGCGTGCAGGTTTGGGGGTCGAAGTTTGTATTTCCCCCGCTCGCATCTGGGTGAACTTTTTATTCAGCAGGCTTACACCCGTGGGAGTTGTACTTTTTTGTGTTGGTTTGATCCCTCTCGCGTGGTGGAGACAGATGCGAAGCGGAGTAATCATCGTAATTCGGCGTGGATGAAATCAAAATGAGAGATAATTTAGTTCTTGAAGTTGGGGGGCTGTTTTTTGTTGTTGCTAATGGCGTGCAACCTGACAACAGTTCCAGGTAATTGCAGCGCGTAGTGTGTGCGTCTCCTCATATATTTCCATGTCCACACGGTGGAATGCATGACAAATAGATTCTCTCTCTCTCTCTCTCTCTCTCTCTCTCTCTCTCTCTCCTGACTCTCTCTCTCTCTCTCTCTCTCTCTGGTAGTTTACTGCTGCAATATGATTTCATAATTACTGTTCATGACAGCCTGTTGTGCGACCATCATCAACAGCTATTTTATGACAGTTTCTTGGTAGTCCATTATGGGATCATTATGGTTGGTTGTCTTGCTTCTTTTCTGTTTTCTTAATTTAGTTTTAGTACTTTGTGTTTGTTCTGACCATGTACTGCCATCAGACTTTTTTTTTCTTTTACTGTGGAGTATGAAATCCCTCTCCCTCTCTCTGTCTGTCTGTCTGTCTGTCTGTCTGTCTGTCTCTCTCTCTCTCTCTCTCTCTCTCTCTCTCACCTTGCAAAGATTGAAAAAAATCTGTGGTATTGAAGACCTTAAGAAAAAAAATTAATGCCAGTTTCTAATTACATCCACAACTTTCACAAGTGAATGATAAAGTAAAACTTCCTTTGTGGGACGAGGGCAAATGTGTGGTAGAAGGAATGACCAAAATGGTCACAAAGGTTCTTTTCTCTCCCCCCCCCCCCCCCCCCAAGTCTCTCTCTCTCTCTCTCTCTCCCTCTCTCTTTTTCTCTCTTTCTCTGGATGACTTATGTGTGTTATTATGTCATTGTGTGTTCACATGCCAGAATAGAGTACACTATGATGCGAATAACTTGCATTCTTTGGCATTGTCCTGCTTCTGCAATTGCCATTAGGCATTACTGACATTTATGTCTGCTTGCACTGGCATTGCCAAAAGGTCTGCCTGCTACTGTTGCAATATATATATATTACTTTTTAGGTGCTGGTTTTTGCTTTACTGAGGCACAAAGGAAAGTTCAATTTGTGGTTTATTCGCATGAAACCAAAAATGAAAAGTGTGGTAAGGGTGTTTTTGTGATTTGCTTTTGGTCTTAGTTCACATTGTCTTTTCCTCAGTTGTTCTCTCAGTTGACCTTGCACCTAAGCAACATTTGAGCACCATTGTACAGTGTCGTCAACCTGTGCCTGAGCAGCGCTAGTGCAGCAGACTTGTGTATTCAAACCAGTATTACTCCAACACTATGCAAGTTACAGTTCAAATTTTTCCACCAAAAAAATGAAAAAAAAATTACAACATGATAATATTTTTTGAAGTCTTAGGACTAAAATTAAGCCTACCGTTTTAGTCAAAAACAGTTGTATATAATGAACATAATGTTTGATTTTGTTGAACATAATGTTTGATTTTGTCAAAGCACCTTAAGTCGAAAGATGCATAATTGATAAAGATATGTAATTTCAGTATGTTTCCAAACAATTAATTTGTTACAACAGGGTAGAATTTTTCACATCTGGTTCGAATAGTTTCCCAGATAGTGTTAAAATAAATACCAAGTCTGTTCACATAATGATGAAACAATATACTTGTTTATCGAAAGTATCAAAGGTTTGAATGCACATCATATTACATGAAATTACAGTATCTTGCAGTACAATCATTTGGCAATAACCATATGATTGTTATGCTCTTGACAAAACAGTTTTTGAGTGACAAAAGTTAGCTCAATATCCCTTCGGTTCGTTCAACTAGATCAGCCAAAACTGTCCAGTATCTCGTTCGTTCAACCGCATCAGCCCAAACTGTCCAGGCAGGAGAAGTTGTCTTGGCTGTTAGCTTGTGAGGGTTGTAAGGGCTAAGGTTCATCAGAGAGCAAAGACAGACTTTTTTTTTTACAACAGTCTGTGGGTTCACTGAATGAAAGTCAACATTCTTGATTGCTCTTGAGACAATTTTTCAGCATTCTCAGTATCAACACAAACTGAATGTAGTCTCAGGGATTCCATTGGCTGACATTTTTTTTTAGCTGTATAATTTGACCCTTGGACATACTGTGTGTATGTGTGCGAGGATTGAACATCTGTGGTTTATAATCACTGTTGGTGTAGCAGTACAGATTATGAATGAAGCAGCCATATTGTTTGAGGTTATCAAACAGAACTTCGTTGGAACATTTTTCAAAGAAAATAAGAACAGAAAAAATCAAACAGAACTTGGTTGGAACATTTTTCAAAGAAAGTAAGAACAGAAAAAATACACCCGAAGGTGCGGATGGAAGCCAGAGAGGCACTGTCCGCAGCTAGCCTGCGCTGTGTTCACCTAGGGTGCATGCATGCGCAGGGCATTCCAGTAAGACAGTATGTGGTCTTGGTTTGGTTCCGTTGGGTCACCGGTATTGATGAGTCCATAGGGGCTGTCGCTGGAGGGACGTGGTGGTGCCCTCCGGAGGGAGAGCTCACTCATGCGGCTCCGCAACTAAGCAATTTATGTCCAGTAGGGGGAAGTCGTGGGTCCTCGAATGTTAGATCAGAACAGCGCCACTGTGGGTTTTGTGACTCGCCCAGCACCAGTGTCTCCTACCCAGGGTTGAGTTTGATGCAGACTTGACATTGACTGCTCCCTGTGGATTGCCCAGTGCCATGGGGCTGCAGCAGGGCCGACTGGGCTGTGGCTGTGGACGGGGTGTCGGAATGAGCAGTGTGGGTGCAAATTTCTGAGACCAACACTGCAGGGACCTGAAAAAAATCTCCTTATGGGCCTGGTTGACATGCACGGGCCCGCACAGTGGAAATGGCCCAGACCACAGACCTACCAAGTCTTATGAACAGGACCCCAAAACAGACACAGACCAGCACAGTGGGAATGGCCCTCACCTCAATACCAAGTCCTTATGAACAGGACCCTGTCAACACATTCTGTGACCCCTTCATGGGCCTTGGCCCATCAGAGACCTGACCTCAGTCCTTTGAACATGACCCTCAACCAGACATCTGTGGCACAGTGGGTTTGGTTCCAGACCAGGGGTACCAAGTCCTTATGAATGGGACCCTCACTGTCAGACGGATGTGGTGCCCGCCCACAGTGGGAAGGCCCAGACCAGCTCGGTGGTGCCCTACAAAGTCCACTATGAACAGGGACCTCAACACAGACACGGGCCCGCACAGTGGGATGGCCCAGACCAGAGACCTACAAAGTCCTTATGAACAGGACTCTCTACACAGACACTGGCCAGCATAGTGGGAATGGCCCAGACCAGAGACCTACCAAGTCCTTATGAACATTACCAGCTCCCGCCGTTGCAAAGTAGTTAGTGTTGCAGACTCCCCGCTGGGAGGTCGTGGGGTTCGAATCCCATCGGAGTCATGTGGTTCTTCTGCCCCGACCGGCTCTACCCAATGAGTTGCAGTTTGCTGCAGACTCAGTTGGGAAGACTGGGACCACACAGTTGAGTTTCATATCCACTTAATGGATGCATTTCTGAGAGTGTTGCTCAAATTTCCTGACCAACACTGCAGGTGCCTGTATCTCTCGGGCCTGGTTGATGCCGGGATATTATGAAAGGAAGCGTAGAGTACAGCCCTGTCATGTAGTCTCAGACCAAAATGGAAATCTGTAGCATCATCATTAATCATCCTTATTCTCATTGATCAGCATAAAAAAGAAATGTCTCTCATTCTGTGGCCCTTCATGCCTTGCTCTCAGGGTGACCTCAGTTTCAATGTCCTCTCTCCACATCTGTGGTCTTGGTTTGGTTCTGTCGGGGTCACCGGTATCGGCGAGAGTCCATGGGACTGTCGTTGGACGGAATGGTGGCGCCCTCTGAAGGGAGAGCTCACTCAGGCCAGCTCGGTGGTGCCCTCTGAAGGGAGAGCTCACTCACGCCGGCTCCGCAACTAAGCAATTATTGTCATCAGTAGAGGGCTTTAATAGGTGGTGTCCTGCATGTGTTAGATCAGAACAGGCACCACTGAACACCACTGAAGTGACTCAGCAGCAGTGCAGTGTCTCCTTCGATGGGGTTGCCTCTTGATGACTTGACATTGACTGCTCCCTGTGGATTGCTGGTGCCGAGAGCTGCGGTGGGGGCCGACCGGGCTGTGGCTGTGGACAGGGTGTCGGAATGAGCGGCATGGGTGTGCTGCCTCTGAGGAGGCGCAGAGGTTGGGACAGATTAAAAAAAAATCCTTATGAACAGGACTCTCAACACAGACACAGGCCAGCACAGTGGGAATGGCCCAGACAGAGACCTACCAAGTCCTTATGAACAGAGACTCGCAACACAGACACTGGACCTAAAGCAAGTTTGAAATCTAACATTGAAAACAGACTCAAAAGGCACAGTCTTTTGAGTCAGACAAAGCAAAATTAAGATTCTTTTCTTTTTTTTTTTTTTTTTGCAGACGACAGCAGTGGATGCTTTAAGAATGGTCCACCTGATGCTCATTGTGTGTGACTGTCTAGCTGATTTAGCACCTCAGCATGCAAATAAACTCGACCATGCCATCTCTGTTTATGTCAAAAATGAATGCAGACAGTTGTCAAATCTGCCAGAATCATCCATTGGAACACACAATGATATTGTCTGTAGCTTTGCTTTGAATTGCAGCCGACGGAGGGAAAACACTTTCAGCTGCACAGTTTGATCAGTATCTCTGGACCCAGGGAACAGCTGAAGACGCAAGGTTTCCTTCCTGTTTTCAGAGAAATGTCACTGTCCTTCATTTAAATCTGTCCACCTGTTTGTGTTGTACAGAGACAGAGCTAAAATCTGTCCACCTGTTTGCTTTGTACAGAGACGGAGCTGAAAAATCTGTCTACCTGTTTGCTTTGTGCAGAGACAGAGCTGAAATCTGTCCACCTGTTTGCTTTGTGCAGAGACAGAGCTGAAATCTGTCCACCTGTTTGCTTTGTACAGAGACAGAGCTGAAATCTGTCCACCTGTTTGCTTTGTACAGAGACAGTGCTGAAATCTGTCCACCTGTTTGCTTTGTGCAGAGACAGAGCTGAAATCTGTCCACTTGTTTGCTTTGTACAGAGACAGTGCTGAAATCTGTCCACACTGTTTGCTTTGTACAGAGACAGAGCTGAAATCTGTCCACCTGTTTGCTTTGTACAGAGACAGAGCCGAAATCTGTCCACCTGTTTGCTTTGTACAGAGACGGAGCTGAAAATCTGTCCACCTGTTTGCTTTGTACAGTGATGGAGCTGAAATCTGTCCACCTGTTTGCTTTGTACAGAGACGGAGCTGAAATCTGTCCACCTGTTTGTTTTTTTGTACAGAGACGGAGCTGAAATCTGTCCACCTGTTTGCTTTGTACAGAGACGGAGCTGAAATCTGTCCACCTGTTTGCTTTGTACAGAGATGGAGCTGAAATCTGTCCACCTGTTTGCTTTGTACAGAGACAGCACGCTTGTCCGCAGAGGAATATTCAGTTAAAGACAAGGGCAGTAACTTCTGACCGCCTACCAGTCGCAGAGCAAAGGCAAGAGGGAAAGAATGGAGACCGCCACAGTTTGTTTAGATAGCGCACGGCTGCCAACAGTTGTCAGCTTCCTTGCGCTAACCTCCCACACAAGCTTTCCTCCTACACGTAATGTGATACTGGCTGTCTGGCTGATAGTGTGTGGAAATAGGGTGCTGTGTTTCTTCATTAATACTTTATGCCAGAATTCAGCGAGCTGTGGTCGATTGATGTCACTGGATTGTGGGGTCCTTGACTGACAGAACGATACCAAACATGAATGGGTCTTCTTTCATGCGCATTGCTGGCAAGCTCCACAAAGATTTGCCAACAAAAAACGATTGAAAAACAGACAAACGAACACACAACAAATGAAATGAAAGTTCAACTCAGTGGAGAGCATGCATCGTCCTTTCAATCACGCTCAAACTTAGACATATTGGACATGCATGTTTTTCCTTTACAATTGACAGAAAATTATTCCTGGTACTCCTACCTGACAGCTGGTACAGGGCCCAAATAAACCAAATAAACTGGTCAGCTTCACTGGGAACACGGCGGCGGTTTCCCTAGCACGGGCCTAGGTATGTTTTGCTTGTCTCTCTGTGTGCTCTACATGCTTGTGAAGCATGCCGATACTGATTCAGTCACAGCCACACCATACTTTTAGGAATGCAAGATTTTAGCATGCTGCACATGCAACTTTCAGTTAAACAATGAAGTGCCTTCCTACCTGACCTTGTACTTTCACCCGTTCGTTCCAATCATGTGAAACTGATGTCATATGTACACACACCTATTCAAAATGTCGCCGCATTTTCATCTTCATTGTGAGCCTACTCACGACTGGGGAGAGGGAGGGAGGGGGAGAGAGAGAGAGAATGCACGCACGCACACACACACACACACACACACACACACACACACACACACACACACACACACACACACACGCACATATTGACAGAAACCACACACCAACACCAGTGGTTTATAAACAGATGGATAACACACACACACACACACACACACACACACACACACAGAGAAGGAAAATAAATGCTTGGTGGAGTGTACAAGTCTCAGCACTGCGCCCACACAGACCCGGGCCACCTGGCAAGTCACACTCTGCCGCAGCTGATGAACAACACCCACAAAAAAAAAAAAAACCCCCACACACAAAAAACTTAAGAAGGCGGAATGAACCGAAGTTATATCAAACGGCACAAAGAAGAATCACACACACACAAATCACTCACAGAGTTATTATATCCAGTTATGGAGTGTGGAAGAATGATAATGCATTAACCGCAAGAGAAGAGATCACCACAAAAAACCGCACAGTACTCAGTCTGCAGCTGATAAACATGTGCCTGGTGTACACACGATGCCAGCGCTTATTAAAGCGGTGAAGGTCACAAACAGGTTCAACACCAGGGCACCAGAAAACTGAACAGACTGATTTTCATCAAGGCCCGACTGCCGTGACAGAGTTGACATCTGTCCACCTGTTTGCTTTGTGCAGAGACAGAGCTGACATCTGTCCACCTGTTTGCTTTGTGCAGAGACAGAACTGACATCTGTCCCACTGTTTGCTTTGTGCAGAGACAGAGCTGACATCTGTCCACCTGTTTGCTTTGTGCAGAGACAGAGCTGACATCTGTCCACCTGTTTGCTTTGTGCAGAGACAGAGCTGACATCTGTCTGCCAGTTTGCTTTGTGCAGAGACAGAGCTGACATCTGTCCACCTGTTTGCTTTGTGCAGAGACAGAGCTGAACTGGACCCCAGCATCACGGCGGTGCCTGACACTCGTAACAAGTCCCTGGTGGTCACGGTGAGGCCTGTGCGCCCGCCCATCGCGCTACCTGAAGGTGTGCGTCAGCAAGGCCAGCAGCATCCCCTGTCTGGGCAAGGTGTACCTCATGGAGGTAAGGCTCTGAGCAGGGAGAGGTGCAGGTGGAACAGTGCTTTTGGTGACAGGGACTGTGGGCAAATGTAACGTACATTTAACGGAAGTAGGGTGATGTTGAATAATACATTTAAAACTGTTAAAAAAAAAAAACATCAGAAGGCGGTGTTGAACTTTTAGTGTGAATTTTGCAGCGTCCCCATGATCAGTGTCACGTGGGAAAAGCACAAGTGGATCTGATGGAGAGAAAAGAAAAGGAACCAAGCCTGATCTTGTGGCTGTAGAACTGCAGAGTTTTAGCACAGATTTGTTTTCTTGTAGCTTGAATGCACCCCCATTCTTTGTCGTGTTTTTCTTCTGTTTTCTTCAGAGTAGTGAGATATAAATTTCTTTCGAAATGCATACATGTCTGCACTCAGTGTATATTCTCATTTACCTTCCTTCTCCCCCATCTCTCATCTCCTCCCTCACTCCCTCCCTTAAACATGCTTCAGTGATGTTTGCATAGATGTATGGTTATTAGAAGATGTACACTCATATTGTCTGCAAAGTTGCTCATGAATATGTGTTTGATCGCGTCTGTGAACGGTTTTGCAGAGTCCGAAGGACACCTTGCGGTACAGTGTGAAAGGCCTGCCCACCAATCACAGCTACTTCATTTATGTGAGTGAGAAGCAGCGTTGCTGCCCTTGCTACCTAATGTAGATGACCAGATGCTGGGAGGCCATGCACCTGCCCTTATGCAGTTCAACCTCAGTGGGTGCTTATTTTCCTGACCATTATGCTGAGGGTGCCATTCTTTAACTCATTCTGTACTATTATCTCCCTTTGCTTCCCCCCAAAAATGACCATTTCTATATGTATTTTTCAACATTAAAAAAAAAATATGAATAAACATAGACTTATAAATGATTGAGAAAACCACAAAGAATAGAGCAAAGTTTATTTTCTGTTTATTTGGTAATACAGTATGCATGACAAAGAAAATGAGATTTTTTGTGTCATGTAAAAATAGGGATGGTACACACCCTGGTTTTATGCCCAAAATTTATTCAAATGTTTGCAACAATTCAAGGGCTTCAGTCGCATTGTAACGGTGATTTGTAGTGTTTCTTTCATCACGCATGCTTGACGTAGTAGCAGACAATGATTTGTTACCATGTCAAGCCAAACCGAGCTGTTGAAGTGGTGTTAACACGGCATCTGTTAGCGAGCATTCAGCTTGCAAAGCCTAAGTACCAGCATTCCTGCACTCTGATTAGTATGCAGGAGCTATTTGTAACATACCAAAAATCTGTAACATACTGTTTCATACCAAAGGTTTGCTCACTTCAGAGAAAAATTCCAAAGCTTTCCCAAGTTTTTTGTGGTCCTTAGTATACAAAGGTTGTAAACGTAAGGACTGGACATGTGGTCCTTAGTATAGAAAGAGTTAAGGTATTTCATACCCACGGGAAACAGTTCTTCTCAGCCAGTCGTGGTCAGGTCTGCTGGATTTGTGAAGCAGCTGGTGTAAACTTCACTCTTTCTCAACTGCAGGTTCTTGTTGTTGTCCTTTCAGGGGGACTCTGTTTATTTGTGAAGGCAACCCCATCCCCCACCCCTCTGCTCCCCAGACGCATAAGTCAGACAACAAAGAAACTGACTACCAAAAATGTTTCATGCAGATGGATAGACATGAGCTCTTAGTTCAGATCCCACAAGAACAGTGTACATCATCTGCCAAGTCAGAAATATCAGTGTGTTGCATGTGCACAGAATGGAGATCCATAGTCATTTGTTGCCTCAACAAGCAGGGAGAAAATGATAGAAAGTCTACTCATCTCATGATTCTGATACACAAGGAAGGTACATTTAAGGGAAAAAAAAAATTCTTTAAGCCCAAATTCCAAATGTGGAATACTCATAATAAGCCTGAGAAACTGAAGGTTTCCCTTTTTGAATGCTCAGGTGGAGAGAGGGAGAGAACCTATGCAGTAGATGCTTCTGTCTCAGTACTCTAAAGCAGTTCTGAAGAGGCATTTAGCACCTACAGATAGATGCAGTATCCTTTCAAAGGTAGTTTCCAGGCGGTGTATTTTATTTGATTTTGAATTTTAGTAGATGATGGGTGCAGTTTTCATTGGCAGTGTATTCAAGATTCCTAATGCCCAAATGAGCACATTTCAAAGGTGGCATATTTCACAGCATGTTTCCTTTCAATCTGAATATATATATATATATATATATATATATATATATATATATATATATATATATATATATATATATATGTATGTATATGTATGTGCCCCTTTATTGTTCTGTAGAAGCATGCCCCTTATAAGATCTGCATGGATACACATGCCCATTTGCTGGCAGATACGTACCTCTTGTATCATCTGCATTTACATGCCTTTTTCCTGAGCTGCATATTCGTGTCCCCAATAAGATTTGTCTAGACATGCCTGTTATAAGATCTGCATACACATTGCCCTTGACCGTCTTATGAATGGCCCATAGAAGATGTATATACACAGCCCTTTCCTGTTCTGTTTATGAATATGATCCTATACTGATTTATCTCTATCGATAAACCCCTTTGCAGATCTTTCTCTCTCTCTTTCTCTCTCTTTGTCCATCCATAAATATGAAGACATGTATAATATAAGTATATATATATATATATATATATAGAGAGAGAGAGAGAGAGGGGGGGGGGATGAGCGTGGATGGATGGGTATGTGAGCGTGTGTATGTGTAAGATTTGCATATGTACGGCTCTTTTCTGATCTGCGTTTTCAAGCCTCTTTAGTGATCTTCAAATACACATTCATGTGATAATCAATGTATCTCTCACCTTACAAGGTCCTTTATGCAACTACTGATCTGTAAAGGCATGCCCCTTCACTGATTTGCACATACATCACTGGTCGTGACGTGTCACTATGTACTGATTTTCAGCACCAAACTGTGTTGCAATAGTGTTTTGATTTTCAACAGTCGCCATTTGCTGGGAATTCTTGCAACCAAAGCAACAACAGAAAGAATGGAAGACTAACGTTCTTGCTGCCATCATGGTGGCTTTTTCATGAACTCAGGCTGAATAGAGCAGTAGCAGAAAAAGCCGTCAGGAACTTCAACAGGAGAAAGCTGATGCCATTTGCATCGAACTTTGGCAGTCCTGTGATCACAAGAAGGGCCGGTTGCCAAACGGTTAAAGAATTTGCCTGCTGAGCAGACAGTTATGTGTTCAAATTACAGATAGGGTTTAATTTTTTTTTTTTTTTTCAGCTTGAAAACAAAGTCCATCCAGCAGTGGATTGGTAGCTGATGGAGTTCAGGGAGAGGTAAAGGCTGGAGAAGGAGATGGATGGGCATGGCCTTCCACTTGCCTTGCCCTTGATATAGTGAATCTCTTACATTTCTAGTTACACAGTGAGGCAACAGCAGGTGGACATCTAAACAAACCTTTAGGAAAAAAATTATTAGCTGTTTTAGCACTGTATCAGCCAAACATGAACAAACGGATCACAAGACAAAGCATGGCACGTTTCATTCTCTTCAGTCTTCCTCAGGCAAGACAAACAACACTCGGGACAAGAAAAAAAATGAAGAACGAGCGATCACTTATTTCATTCAACGCCCATCGTGTGCTGAATTCAGTGAGATAAGTGATTGCTCGGTCTTCATTTTCATTGTCCTGATCTGAGTGTTGTTGATCTTACCTGAAGAAGATCTAAGAGGTCGAAAGGCGTCATGTTTTGTCCTGTGATTCGTTTTGTTGAAGTTAGGCGGATACAGTACTTACTTTTTTTTTTTTTTTTTTTAAATCAGATTTCATACATTTCACTGCCCCTACAGCCATTAGGCTAGGAAGGAGGGGGTGGGGGGGGGGGGCTCTGCTGCTTTGATTTTGTTTTGTTTCTACTCTGCTCACCATGTAAGTGATATGAGAACTAGCTGAAGGGAAAGGAAAGGCTTTTTTTTTTTTTTTTTTTTTTTCAGTGAAGCAGTTTTAGGCCAATATAACGTATTTATGAAAAAGTTTGAAAGATCTTTCATGTGATTGTTGTAGTATTATCATTGGGTGTCTATATCCTGAAGATCGTTTGCTGTGAACAGTTAGCTTGCTTTTTGAGTTGAAACGGAAGTGACCCTCACTGCTTAAAAGAAAATGATCCCTATGATGACTGACAGACAGACAGGTGGTCTGACCACTGCTGACTTGGCTGCAGGAGGAAACCTGCTTCAGTCGTGGGTTAATCTTGTACTCTTCTCTTTTTTGACCCAAACAGTGCTGAATGGGAAAACAAACATGGCTGGTCTAGATTATCCGGGACAGAGATGGCATGATAGTAATGTCAGTGTTTGAAACTCGGTCCACTGGTGTATCACGTTCCGAACTGGCGCGTCAACAGCTCCCGGACTTTGCAGCTCCTCGGCTGTGCAAGCGATGCTTTAGATGATGACATTTGGTGTCCTGTTGCACTGTTTCATTATTCCGGCACTGTAGCCTGTAACTGGACTCTATGAAGGGTAAGGGGAGAAGATGCAACACATTGTCAGGTGCGCAGTATCGAGAAGGGAGTGAAACAGCAGCAGTCCTTGTTTATTTGTGCTACTGACCTTTTTTTTTTCTTTATTCTTTTCCTTTTCTTTAAATAAACGATGGTCAGAAAAGATAAAGTACCATTTGCTTTTTTGTTGTTGTCGGTTAATGATGAGTGAAATGCCTTATTAATGACTGATTTTGCTGTCCTTTTTGTATGCTTAGACCTCTCACCATGTACGGCTGTTTTCTCTTGAGTAGGAAAGTTGAAGCGATGTAGGAGTGTTTGAGGGTCTGTGATTTGCACCTGCTGGCAATGGTACTGTGTGAAGGAGACACCATTCCTTGCTCAGAAAACAAAAATCAAGAAAAGAGAAAGGGTGGGGTGGGGGTGGGGGGCTAATTTAGTCCTTTTTTTTTGTTGTTGTTTAAATCAGTTCATGCTGCATCACGTTTTTACCTTGTGGCCTTCATCTTAGATCTCAAACCAATAAGAGTACATGTAGATACGTCAAAAGATCAGAGGTATACAACCGGACCAGGTTTTGTTAATGGTCATGCAGATGTGGTCTTTTTTTTTTTTTTTTTTCCTATCGAAACGGTTTTTAAAGTGATTGAAGGTGTCAACAAAAGACTATGTACATGTATATTGCATGGAAAGTTTTTTTTTTCGTGCTTTGGATTATTCTGATGTGACTTGTTCCATTTAAAAAGTGTCCATTGTCTTGAGACAAGGAATGCATGGTTTGCTGATAAGTGTTAGTGTACGCTTAAAGAAAAGCAAAGAATGAAAGCAGAGAAGAAAAAAAAGGAAAGTTGCCCATGCAGTGTTCAGCTAACTGAAATGTCCACATGTCTATAATCTGATTAGGAATACAAGCCCAAACAATGTCCAGCTAAAGGTAACATAACGCAACATAACATAACATACAACAGTAATACCTTGATATGACTTTCAAATAGAATATCTTGTCAACAAGAAACTCATCATTTTGATTGTCTGGGTGCATGACTAAACATGAGGGACAGTGGACTGCCTTGATGATATGGGATTGATAAGTAGGGTGTTGCTGATCTGGTGGTTCCCAACAGGTGCGGCCCTTTGACAGCAAAGAGCGACCAGTCGACATCTGGCTGCATAAGGAAAACCAAATTTTCCTTGACCCCTGGCCAGAAGGTGGGACATGGGACATTTCTTTTCCTCTTTTCCCTTTTTTTAAAAATTTTTCCTCACAGCATTTCTCATCTCTCAGAAGCCTTTTTCCTTATCCCCCCCCCCCCCCCCCCCCCCCCCCCCTCCCCCTGTGAAACACTGGCCTCTTATTTCTGTTTATCCTGCCACCATCGGTGTCCTTTCTTGTGTCCACCCTCTCCCTCGGGGACTGTGTCTAAGTGTTGTGCTGCTGTTGTGGAGAGTGAGGTTGATGAATGAGAGGGTGGAGGGAGTGAGGAGGGCATGGGGGAGGAGGGTATGGAGCATTTCACATGTTGATCAGATTGGTGTGGAGTCGTGGCTTCTTTTTGTGGAGAGTGCAAGAGGTTTTATCATTTTGGTTTCCAGTTCACTCTCCCTGTTTTGCCTGCACACCCCATCCTCTCCTCTCTCTCTCGCTGTCTCTCTCTCTCTCTCTCTCTCTCTCTCTCTCTCTCTCTCTTCCATTCCTCTCTTCCTTCCCCCCACCCTCCATGCTATCTCTTAGTGTGTTACATTAGTCGTATGTCAGTTCTTTTTTGGCCAGTTCACGAGCCTGCTCCTCTCACCCTTGGGTGTGTGTGTGTGTGTGTGTGTGTGTGCGTGAGTGTGTGAGTGTGTGAATGGCATATGCGTTTGTGATCATCTCTCTCTCTTTTTGAAGCAGCTTGCTTGGTTTACTCCCTTGCCAGCTTGAATTCTAGTTTTCAAAGTGGTGCAGTTTTGAGTGATGATTTAGAACAATACTGTTGGACATTCTTTGTTTGGCTCACTTGTCCATTTCTTCAACTTTCTTTCCATCCCTTTATGTCAAGATCCAATGGTAAGCCAGGTAAAATCGTTTTTTTGCTTCATCATCTACTTGTCTACCAATATTCAGTGTAATCACTTTCACAATTTGGGACAACATTTTAGTGACCATGAAATTAGTTTGTGAAAATTTGTCTTTCCTGAGGTGAAAGAATTGGAAGACAAATATCCAGAAAATATTTTCTGTTGCAAACTCAAAAATTCAAAGGAAAAAAAAAAAGGTTTCAGCTCTTAAAACATCCTGTCATAAAGCAAAGAACATTCCCTGAGTTATGATGCTCGCAAATTGGGGACTAGGAAGAAAACTGCTCCATCTTTAAAGGGGATTTGGCTTGCTCCAAACTGGACTAGGGCTGTGCCGTGTACAGTTTGGCCGGATGTTATCTCAGAACAATTGATTCTTGATTGTTTGGGTTTTGATTTGGTCTGGAAGTGTCTCCTACCACTGTATAATACATTTACTGATTCAGTCTGTAGAGGTAGGGGAACTAGCCCTGTCCATCCACAGACAACTCTTCAAACTGTTGTTTGAATCTCCTCTCTGAATTTAAGGACCATGCCTATGAAAAAGTGTTTCACATTATCTTCCAAAGCAATTGTTTTTTTTAAATCCCAGTTCTGTTCTGCCTCAAGGGATATGTCTTCTTTCCTCTTTGCAAAACTCCAACATGGAATGGAATTGCTGGCGATCTTTCAACATTTCCAGAAAAATCCACTGTGAACTGTCATCACCCCAGGGATCTGATCTGATCCACCTTTTGTTCACCAGTTCTCTGGCAAGACTTTTTTTTTTTTTTAGCCAAGTTTTGTTCAAATTTTCCATTCTTTCAAAGAATAGTTACCTGACAGTTAAACGTGTGAAAGAGGGCTTGCTTCTGCTGCTCATTGATTGTCCCTCTCAAGAATGTTCAAAAAAAAAAAAAATTCCCTCTGACACTGCCTTGGATCTGACACTCAAGATGGTCTGCGTACACTCAAGATGGTCTATATACACATAAGGTGGTCTATATACACTCAAGGTGGTCTATATACACATAAGATACACACAAGGTGGTCTATATACATATAAGTTGGTCTATATACACATAAGGTGGTCTGTATACACATAAGGTGGTCTATATACACATAAGATGGTCTATATACACTCAAGGTGGTCTATATACACACAAGGTGGTCTATGCACACATAAGAAGGTCTATATACACATAAGGTGGTCTATATACACATAAGGTGGTCTATATACACTCAAGAAGGTCTATATACACTCAAGGTGGTCTATATACACTCAAGATGGTCTATACACACATAAGATGGTCTATATACACTCAAGGTGGTCTATATACACTCAAGGTGGTCTATATACACTAAGATGGTCTATATACACATAAGATGGTCTATATACACTCAAGGTGGTCTATATACACTCAAAGATGGTCTATATACACACTGAAGTTGGTCTGTACACACTCAAGGTGGTCTATATACACTCAAGGTGGTCTGTATACACTCAAGGTGGTCTGTACACACTCAAGGTGGTCTGTATGCATACACTCAAGGTGGTCTGTATGCATATACTCACAGTGGTCTGTATACACTCAAGATGGTCTGTATGCATACACTCAAGGTGGTCTGTCTACACTCAAGATGGTCTGTATACACTCAAGGTGGTATGTATACACTCAAGGTGGTCTGTTTACACTCAAGATGGTCTGTATACACTCAAGATGGTCTGTATACACTCAAGGTGGTCTGTCTAGATGCAGGAACTTTCCATTCCTCTCTGACTTCCAAGCTGCTTTGGAGGCTGTCGCTGGCTGTAATCTCAACCACCCAGAACTTTAAAAAAAATTTAGATAGAAGATCTGATGATTAAGGCATTATTCGTGTTTGGATTGATAGTCATGTGGTGTTCCAGGCAACCATCTTGCCCAGAATAGCACTAATGAAAAGAATTATTGTCCAGATCACCTGTTCTCAATACAGATCTGAAACCAAAGCTTATAATCAAGTTAAAGGTTTCTGGCAAGGGGACTGGAATACTTAGATTTGTTTTTCCAGTCTCTCCAAACCATAGACTTTTTCCCATCTGCCACTGATGGCAAAAAAAAAAAAAAAAAATCTGTGCTATGGAAGTACAGACTAGTGCAGGGAATCATATCTGTTAAAAGGTTGAGAAGCTTTATTGAGCATACCATGCCATGAGCTACTTACTATGAAACGTGTTCTAATAAACTATTGGGCTTTGCATGAAGTAAGCACTAGCAGATTGTACGAAGATCTGAGAGATGTTCAGTCAAAAGTGAGTGAGTTTCTAATAGGGGTAAATATTTTTCATTTGATCTCAGGTTTTGAGGAGAATAGTTCAGGTTTTAATGAACCATCGTTAGCATATTTGGGATAAAACCGCTTTTGTTGTTTGATTTAAGAATTGATTGTGACATGTTAATAACCCTGATATGGCTATGGTTTGATGGGCAAAAACAACGTGAAATAGGCTTCCTGTCTGTCTTTTTGTGTTTTTCTTATCCTCCACATACTGACATGACTGTATGTTAGCCACTGGCTACGCAGGATTTGAGCAGTCTTTAATTTGGTCTGAGCAGTCTTTAATTTGGTCTGAGCAGTTTTTAATTTGGTCGGAGTTATATTTTGGGTATTTACATGAATTGCAGTGTGTCATGAAGGGGATGGTTAAAATATTTGTGTGTATATTGGCTGTCTTTGTGTGTGTGTGTGTGTGTTTTGGGGGGGTGGGGATGAGGGGAGACAGGTTAAATGGGCATAGCCCTGCTGACACAAGTTACTGTCTTCTCCCTTGGGGGCGTTCTTTGTTCCCTGCTTGTTTTTTTTAAAGAGGGTGTTGGGTGATAAAGATGATAATGGTGTTCAGAGCCGGTGTGAGACCACATGACGTGCATGACTCTTCACCCCCTTGCAGAAACTTGTCCCAGTGTCTACCAGCGTTGTGGGGATGGTCATCCACAGACTTGAAATAACATGAGCTGGGCTCCGTGGTCATTGTGACTTGTGTGTCTGAACATGGTCATCCACAGACTTGAAACACCATGAGCTGGGTTCCCAGGTCATTGTGACTCGTGTGTCTGAAATGGTCATGCTGTGGGTGGCTGTGCCAAGAAACTTGTGGACTGGGTGTTCACCGTTGAAATGCCACCACTAGTCTGTGGCTGTGAGTTCTCCAGACACCAGTGATTTGGCTCTGTCAGTATTTCTGCCAGTTCTCTCCATTGCAGATGGCATTTCTAAATCTTTGGTCTGACTTGAGACTGGTCTTGACATGACTTGAGTGGTCTTGGCATGACTTGAGACTGGTCTTGACAAGACTTGAGTGGTCTTGACCAGACTTGAGTGGTCTTGACAAGACTTGAGTGTGTGACAAGACTTGAGTGGTCTTGACATGACTTGAGACTGGTCTTGACATGACTTGAGTGGTCTTGACATGACTTGAGTGGTCTTGACATGACTTGAGTGGTCTTGACATGACTTGAGACTGTCTTGACATGACTTGAGACTGGTCTTGACATGACTTGAGACTGGTCTTGACATGACTTGAGTGGTCTTGACCAGACTTGAGTGGTCTTGACATGACTTGAGTGGTCTTGACATGACTTGAGTGGTCTTGACCAGACTTGAGACTGGTCTTGACATGACTTGAGACTGGTCTTGACCAGACTTGAGTGGTCTTGACATGACTTGAGACTGGTCTTGACATGACTTGAGACTGGTCTTGACATGACTTGAGACTGGTCTTGACATGACTTTGACATGACATGACTTGACTGGTCTTGACATGACTTGAGACTGGTCTTGACATGACTTGAGTGGTCTTGACATGACTTGAGACTGGTCTTGACATGACTTGAGAGTGGTCTTGACATGACTTGAGACTGGTCTTGACATGACTTGAGTGGTCTTGACATGACTTGAGACAGGTCTTGACAAGACTTGAGTGGTCTTGGCATGACTTGAGTGGTCTTGGGATGACTTTATTTTGTGTGGCATCAGTATGTGTGGGTTTGTGGGAGCCAGCATGTCCGTAAATGTTGTAGCATTCATGTATACATGTGTTTGTGCATTTAACACAATATACATGTCTGAAGAAAACTATTGAGTACACAGGTTTACATTGTTTTGTGTATAATAGACATGATGTGCACAACCGTTGGTGTGCGTGTGTGTGAGACGTATGAAAATAAAACTATTTTCTGCCCCATAACGTCCACTCTTAACCTAGTTCCTTCTGGTTTTTGATCAGGGCAATCATGTTTTTGTTCATAATTGTCTGATCTTTGGTTCGTGATACAAGATCTGTGAAGTTCACGAATCTTGTGGCACTAAGGTTAGCTCAGCATGTTATGGGAACTGCTTGGGTTTGCATAAAGGGAAGTAAACATATAAAAGCTGCCATGATTATGATAGCAATCAGTTTGTAACAACTCTCCTGTGATTGAAACTGGTTTGTGATTGGTCGACACAAATTTCCATTCTGGATTGGATAGGTAAACATTTTATCTCATATCAGCAGAAACGTTCATGATTACGAAGCTCTGGAAGCAACTATGTTGCATTTCTGGCAAAGAGATGGCGTAAATCAGTTTCACAGATCTTAAAAACAGTGTAGTCGGCCTGGCGGTGTATCTCAGTCCGGCACCATCAAGCAGTTTCATTGCAGGTTGGGTTCCCTCCCTTGAGGAAAGTTTGTTCAACTTTCAATTCAGAGTCGATTCTTGGTTCATTCTAACTCTGTGAAGTAGTTTGTGAATTGAGGTCTTAATTAAGAGAGGAAATCAAATTTGTCATTAGCTGGCATTTGATTCACGAACCCACGATTCATTCAGTTGAGAATGGCCTTATCCTTACTCTTCTGCCATGTTGATTTTTTTTTTTTTAAATTCCCTCTCACCCCTTCCCAGGACCCACTGCTTTGAGGAAGGCAAATGTTTTCTGTTTTAACCCTCCCTTTGTGTTTCTTGCTAATCCATGTCTCACATTCATATCTGCCGCTTTCACTCCCATCCCAAGTGTGTGGGGTGTTTTGTTTGGGGCTTCCCGCTGTTGTTTTGCATTGTGTTTTATTTTACTATTTGCCTGGAAGGAATGACCAGAAAAATGAAGGATCTTAGAAAGCTGCCTTTCATGAGGCTTGCTTGGAAACCTAATCTGGCCCAGTCATGATTTCTTGCCCTTTGCGTCCACTCTCCATCGCAGTCTTAGAGACATGAAAAGCAGGGCTTCCACACAGTAAGCATGCTTGTGAACTTGGACTAAAGGTAGCAGACATGCAACTCATTTTCTCCAGACCCTGCTACTACTACTACCACCACAAGCATCCCGAGTCCAGCAGAGCCCACAGTCCGTAAGTGGTTTCACCGTCCAAGGAGTGAAGCTTTGGCCTTTGAAGTGTGTGTGTCTCTCTTCTTCTTGTTTCTTCTCAACCTGAGCACAAGTAGAAAACACAACAGAGATTGTAAAGGGAATAGGGGGAAAGGATTTGAACTGTTAATAGACAGGGCAGGAACCTGTGTGGTAGAAAGGTAACAGGAATTTGAGGAAGGAGTATGTGTGTTTACTTTCATTGTATTGAACGGGGGAATGGGGTGGGGAGAAAAAGGAAAAGGTATACATCACGTGTGATTGCTGTTCCTAGCGTTAAACACGGGGGATCAGTTGGGAGAGAGACTGTCAGCGTATGCATTTGGGTGGGAGGGGGTGATAGAGTGACTGTGTGTGTGTATAGAGGCATATATGTATTTCAGGTTTTAAAATTGATCTGTGTGTGTGTGTATATACGCCAGTGTGCTCTTAGGTACATAAAAAGTGTAAGTAATAACATATCCAGAGGTCTATTCCCACATTCACTAGGAACCACCTCAGGTTTCATAGGATGAGGTGGTGGTGGTTTTTTCTTTTTTTTTTTTTTTTTTTTTTTGTTTGTTTTTTTTTTTCCATCGCACCCTGTAATGAGTGAAAGCATCAGATTTAAATCTCGGTATGTGTACCACAGATTCTGTTGTTCAGAACGGACTGCAGTAAACTGTCAGGAGCATTCAGTGTTGATGACTGTGAAAGACATGGTCACACAGCATAGTGCTTTTTTTTTGCCTGATTCCTAGCAGGTGCTCTGCACACTGTGAGGTACATGTGGGGATCTGTCGTCTTGTGGACTGGAAAGTAGAACTTTGTATCGAGAAAGAGAATGAGGGCAATCATGATATGTACCTGATGGAAACAGTTGGTAATGTCCTGTTGGTTATCAGGATTGAGAAAGAGAATGAGGGCAATGATGATATATACCTGATTGGAAACAGTTGATAATGTTCTGTTGGTTATCAGGATTGAGAAAGAGGATGAGGACAATGATGATATATACCCTGATGGAAACAGTTGGTAATGTTCTGCTGGTTATCAGATTGAGAAAGAATGAGGGCAATGATGATATATACCAGATTATCAAGATAGCATTCATCAATCTCTGTTGTGTTCTTTACCTAGAAAGAAAAAAAGCCTTGCATACTCTTTGCTCTGAGCGATGTATATGTGTGACACTGATTCAGATTTTGCAGTCTTATCACTGTATACAATGCCCTTTTTCCAAAGTATAAGGGTCCAATTGTTTATCCTCTTTTTTTTTTTTCTGCTGTTGATGGTATGGTCTTTGTGCATTCTGGCTTTTCCTGCCTTTTCCTTCCTGTCTTGAGCAGTTCCCTAATTCAACTGATATGCTTTTTTTTTTTTTTTTTTTTTTCATTTCATTTTTGTGTGTGTTTGCTGTGTTCTCTCTTTCCCTTTTTTTTTTTCTTTTACTGCTTGAGTACTTTTTGTTACACTATATAATATGCACATGCATTTGGGGTTGATTTCGTTCCTGCACTGCTGCTGCCCAGAAGATTGTGTGTGTGCTGTTTCATGGTGGGGTGGGAGTGGAGTGTTGTTTGTTCTCTGCTTTTTGAAACTTGGTACACTCAGATGTGTTTTTTTGATAAGTGATCAGCAAGAAATACTCCTACGTTATGAAAAAATCCATGGAAGACCTCTCGGGGTCTTCGACTGGCAAAGCAGAGAAATGCATAGAGCAAATGGCACCAGGAAGAACAGGCCAGCAATGTGGTAAAAAAATGTTCCACAACTCTCAGGGTGCCATCATAAAGAGGCTTATGTTGCATTCTGGATAGAAAGTTTCTGGGTTTTTTTTTTTTCCTCTCCAATTAATTGCATTTAATAAATAAAAAAGTCTTGTTATATTTTGGGTATTTACATGAACTGCAGTGTGTCATGAAGGGGATGGTTAAAATATTTGTGTGTATATTGGTTGTCTTTGTGTGTGTGTTGTGGGGGTGGGGGGGGGGGGGGGGATGAGGGGAGACAGGTTAAATGGGCATAGCCCTGCTGACACAAGTTACTGTTTCTCCCTTGGGAGCGTTCTTTGTTCCCAGCCCGTTTTTTTATTTTCACTGTGCGCATTGTTTCATCTGCTGAGACGGCTGATGTGTGTCATTGTTTTCATGCGTGTATTGGATGCTTTTAGAATGAGCTGCTCTTCTATGACTTTGATAGACAGCAATACATTCTAGTGTAGATTACTTTTTTTGTGTGTAATCTTTTAAACTGTTTTGATTTGTTTTTAGATAGTTTGCTTGGCACGTCTCTTTACAGGGCGTGTGTGTTGAGGGGGGAGGAGAAGGTGGGAAGGAAGCTTTTAAATGCAGGCTACATATTTCTTTCTCTCTCTCTTTTTTGTTGTTGTCTTTTTGGGTTTTTTTTGTTTTAAAATTAATCTTCCAGCAAGAAATACTTTACACATGCTGAAGCATCTTGCAGATCATTTGTTGTTGTTGTGTTTTGTTAGAAGAGCCTAGGTGGAGTGATATGAAATGTTCCAGGATATGTCTGATAATTTTCATGGCAGGCATAAAGAAAAAGCTCTGTCAAGTGGTGGTTTCAGCTGATCTCAGATCATGCCCCAGCATCTGTAGGTGTCGGTTCACTGCCAGAACTGTACTGTGTTGCAGAGCTGCATCCTTTTTCTTTCTCGAGATTCAGAAAACTTTTGTTTTGTATAGGAAACAGGAAAGGTCAAAGTTCTATCATCTGTATCAAGTGTCTCAGTCCTTGTCCTCTGTCATTCTCTCTCTCTCTCTCTCTCTCTCTCTCTCTCTCTGTATTCATACACATTTAGTATTCATACACATTAATTGTCAGACATACACATGTGGACTATGTATGTATCTTGTGTTTGTACTTTTTAATTTTCTCTGTGGCTTCCTCAACCTCTGCTGTTGACGGGACTATAATTTTAATCTTAAATCTCTTAAATCTGTGGCTTTCCTGTTCTTATTTCATTACACTTGATTAAGCAATGACACTGGGTTTGAAGACTATGCAGCACCCAAAAATGCTTCACTGAATTCAGTCTTTCTTCTCTCCGTCTTTCTCTCTCTCTCGCTCTCTGTCCCTCTCTCTCTCTCTCTCTTCCTCTGTCTCTCTCTCTTAAACATGCATGCGTGCACACACACACACACACACACACACACACACACACACACACACACACACACACACACAGAGGGACAATTATAGGTTTGCAGTTTTTATATGATGTCAATTGTATCCGTTTGTTACTGTATTTCTGTATGGGTTTTTTTTTTTTTTCACTTTTTTTTTTTTTTTTTTTGTCTGTCCGTGTTAGGTTTCCATAGAGAGGGGTTAGGATTGTCAGGCTGTCATACAGTTAAAAGAGAAAAAAAAAATCTTTGGTTAACTGTAATTAAATGGTGTCATAAATACTGTCACCTGTTCCTAATTTGATATTGTCATCTGACAGGACAGTACATCTGTGTGTTGTTGGCTTAAGTTTGATCTAATGTCTGAAGTAATTTGACCTATGTGTTCGCTGTTTTTGTGTTTTCTCTCTTTGATAACAGTTGTTACAGTTTATGGTAATGTACACATGTTTTAAGTGTACTTTTCCTTTTCTGTCTCTCGTTGATTCCAGTTATGCGGTGTTGGACTGTAATCTTGACTCACATGGTTGCAGTGTATGAATGGGTTTGTGTGTTAGTATGCGTGTGCGCTTGCTTACTAACTTGTTTCAGTATGTCGTCTTACCTGAAATTTGTGCGTGTGTTGTGTTTTGAACATTTCCTGATGTGTCAGGAAGACAGCAATGATTTCTTTTTTTTTTTTTTTCCTTTTTTTTTTTTTTTTTAAAGATCCGTGAGATTAGGATATTGGATTGTGTCATGATTTCCAGGAAAAAGAAAACCACCACCAACTTTGGGGTTTTCTCAGCCAGCACTTCAGGAGCTTTGAAAAAGACACTTATGTCTGCCTGTGAGAACGATGAAATGAAGAAGTATCTGTCTGAAAGAAAAAGTGATGGTGATTTGGCATGTTTTGATTTTCATCTATTTAGTACTGATGTGATGTTCTTTTATTCTTGTTTGTCAAATCAGTTGCTCAGTATGCATTCCCAGGTGATGAAACATGTGGGGAGATTGAATGCGCTGAAATATACATCAACTGTTTCTGCTGCCGCTCTAGTAGGCTAATGGCCATGCTGCCAGAATGATGCGCAGAAGAAGGGGAGTGGGGAGGGACATGTTCACATGATCCAGATTATACTGCCTGTAGCAGCCGGAAAATGACAAAGAGACAATCTTTTTTTTCCCTTTTTTTTTTTTTTTTTAAAAATCGAACACCCTGTGCACATTTTTTTCTTTCAATAACTTTCTGGATTTTTTTTGAGGAGAACCGCAACATATACTATGCACCAGGGACCTAAAGCAGCCCCATGGACCCCCGGCCTTTTCAGTATAGCTATGATTTTCTGCTCCCACCCCAGTACATGCTTTGTGCTATATTCTAGAGACACATTTAGCAGCATTCTCTGTGCACATCCCGTACCAGCACTTTCTGGGAAGTAGCTATAGACTCAGCATTCTGAAGTCAAAGGAGGCCCAGCGTCTGGCAGTCTGGTTGAATGAGTTGATGCAAGAAAGGGAACTTTGAAGGTGGGTATGGTGGTGGTGAACTGGGGATTTATCACCTTCTTAACCACATTCAGAGCCAGAGGTGAGTGGAAAAAAAAACCAACAAAACCCAGTGGATTGGCTGATTAGAAACTCTGAAGAATTAAGTGTGTATGCATATGTTCATGTAATGTATGATGTACATGTGTGTTGTGTGTGTGTGTGTGTGTGTGCATGTGTGTGTGTGTGTGTGCATGTACGTGTGTGCTTTTTATGTGTGTTGCCAGAGCCAGAAAAAGCAGAGGTCAAGGAAGCTGTTGGACTGAGGTGGTGGTGGTGGTGGTGGTGCTGGCACTCCTGCTGCTGGCAGTGCTCTTGAGCATCTTCCTCTGTCGCAGAGGTCAGTCACCATAACCAGCGTGAGGTTCATCACATTTTTCCTCACATGCCTTGATCCTAATGGGCGTTTGTGCTGTGTTTGTGACAAACGTTGTGTTGACAGTGATTTTGTACTGGTACTGCTTTGGTCCAGGTGTCATGATATTGTGTGTGTGTGTGTGTGTGTGTGTGTGTGTGTGTGTGTGTGTGTGTGTGTGTGCACTGGTGCTGATGATGAATGCATGTAGGTCTGTACCAGCTCTGCACACGCAGACAACTTTCACACATATGTCATGTGCATCGCATTTACAAACAAGCAGAAGCAGTAGTAAATTAGTGCACATAAATAGCGGTTTTATTATTGTTGTGAAATTATTATCATTCTTTTTCTTATGATTATCATTACTGACCACAGGTCATTGAGGGCCATGACAGCCACTGGGGCGCTGTAGGACCTGTGTAGCCCTCTTTCCATGATGATGCACAGCAGTTGGAGATCTTGTCAGCAGTCCAATCCTTCAGGTTCTTTGTCCTGGTTTTCTTCAGTCTGCCGCGGGGATTTTCACCCTCCACTCTACACTAGCTGAAAGGATGGACAGAATGGCCAGCACACACAAAAACACACACACACACACACACACACACACACACACACACACATACATACAGAGCCCATGAAAGGAACACTGGGAAAATCAAAACTGGCCTTATCAGCCACCGGCCAGTCATATCATATGAAGGATGCTAGTGGACACTACTCAAAGGGGAGGGGGAAGAAACGGATGTGGAAGAACAGGCAGGATTCAGGCCAGAAAGGAGCACACCTGAACACACTGTCAGAGGCAAGACTGCTGACAAAGGAGGAAGCATTCGCCCCACCAACATGATCTTTACCACAGCTTGGATGTCACGCAAGCTCTGGACCCAGTGTCGCAGCTGTGTTCATGGCTCAAAGTATACAGCATGTTTAATACCAGTGCTCTGGGCCTGAAATACCCAGCCATCCAATAGTCTGCCTGCTTTGTCCAAACCTCTTTCCCTGTCAAAGGCCCCCCCCATTGAAGAGAGTATATCAGCGTAGTTCATGTCACCTACAGTGTCGCAGAGCCCATCGGAGAGTATATCAGCATAGTTCATGTGACCTACAGTGTCACAGAGCCCATCGGAGAGTATATCAGCATAGTTCATGTGACCTACAGTGTCACCACCATGTCTATCGGAAAGTATATCAGCGTAGTTCATGTGATCTACAGTGTCACCATCCCCATCAGAGAGTATATCAGCATAGTTCATGTGACCTACAGTGTCACCATGTGTCTATCAGAAAGTGATATCAGCGTAGTTCATGTGACCTACAGTGTCACCAACCCTTCGGAGAGTATATCAGCGTAGTTCATGTGACCTACAGTGTCACCATGTCTATCGGAGAGTATATCAGCGTAGTTCATGTGACCTACAGTGTCACCATGTCTATCGGAGAGTATATCAGCGTGGTTCATGTGACCTACAGTGTCACCATGTCTATTGGAGAGTATATCACGTAGTTCATGTGACCTACAGTGTCACCATGTCTATTGGAGAGTATATCAGCATAATTCATGTGACCTACAGTGTCACCATGTCTATCGGAGAGTATATCAGCGTAGTTCATGTGGCCTACAGTGTCACCATGTCTATTGGAGAGTATATCAGCGTAGTTCATGTGACCTACAGTGTCACCATGTCTATTGGAGAGTATATCAGCGTAGTTCATGTGACCTACAGTGTCACCAAGCACTTCGGAGAGTATATCAGCATAGTTCATGTGACCTTCAGTGTCACCATGTCTATTGGAGAGTATATTGGCGTAGTTCATGTGACCTACAGTGTCACCACGTCTATTGGAGAGTATATCAGCATAGTTCATGTGACCTACAGTGTCACCATGTCTATCGGAGAGTATATCAGCGTAGTTCATGTGACCTACAGTGTCACCGTGGTTCATGTGACCTACAGTGTCACCATGTCTATTGGAGAGTGTGACCTACAGTGTGTCACCATGTCTATTGGAGAGTATATCAGCGTAGTTCATGTGACCTACAGTGTCACCATGCCCATTGGAGAGCTGCCTCTTTGCTCCCTGCCCTTCACCGATATCAAGCCGTTGGAAGCAGAGTATATGGTCATTAGAAAAATCATCATCACAAGCACTGCACACAAGGTCAGTGAGTCCTATGATCAGCCACCATTAACATATCAGAACTTACAGCATGTGAGACTACTCAGGCTGCAGTGGGTAAAACTTTGTTGAAATTGTTTGTTGCAGGGTATCTGCAGAAGATCTGGTTCCTGAGATGGTGCTCGCCACGCTCTGCTTTTAATGGGCCACCTGTCAGTAAGTAGATGCTGATAAATACCTGTCACCACTTCTGGTTACCTGTGCGTACGTCTAGCTTTTGTGTGAACAAATACATGCGTTTGGGTGAAAATGGAAACAATACAATGGACACGAAAAGAATATGACAAAATTGAAAATCATGACATGGAGTGGTAATCCCTGGTGTGGAGTAGGACACACGTCAGCATGCCAAGGTGCACAGGCAGCAGCAGTGAGGTAGGCTCAGGGGGGGGGGGGGGGGGGGGGGGGGGGGGGCAGGAAATTGAAAAGCATGAATTTTTCAACGCATCCAACTGAGATGGGAATCAAGGAATCTTCAGTTAGGAAAGCAAGCTCTCAAGAGGTACCCCAAAATAGACTTCAGTGTTGCTCCTTCTGGCAAATGGCACGTTGACCACTATCTGGTGATGATATTTATATTTTTTTGAAAAAAAAAAATCCATTTGTGACTCTGGATAAGCATAGTGATAGTGGTCTCAGTGTATGTAGGTCTATATCACCCATAGGTAATGAATATAACTGTTGCCCATCAATAAGTCATGACCTAGAAGCTGTCACACATGTTTAATGACATACTTGCCCATTGTCGGTAAGACATGACATAGCTGTCACTTATCAGTAAAAACATAGTTGTAACCCAACAGTCATGACATAGCTGACACCCATCAGTATGAAGTGACATAGATGTCGTCCGTTTTGTAATGACATGCTGGTCAGTTATTGGTCAGAAATAACACAGTGTCACCAAACAGTACTGGTGAGACCTGTCCAACAACACTCGGCAACCATCTTAAATGCACCTGTTTCAGTCTGCCTGCTGTTGTCACCCCACCACTGACACTGCTCTTCCTACATTCTGCATGATCTTCTGATTCGGAAGAAACTGCTTCTGGTCAGCTGCTTTTGGTGGTATCTGCCATCACCATGCAGTCCTCCCCTGCCATCTTCAGAATGCTCTCAGGATCAACAGCACTGCACTGCCCAAGGCAGTTTTACACCTGTTATAACTGACCAGTTTCAGCATATTACAATCAGTGACTGTTACTCCCAAACTAACTGAAACATGGTGTCCCACAGGGATCTGTTCTTGCTCCTGTTCTGTTCACATTATATGCCACTTCCCTGGCAGATATTATCAGCCATCATCATATCAGTCATCATTCTGATGCAGCTAATGCTTATCTCCAGAAAACTGACACTTCTGAAAAACCTGTCCTCGCTTCTTAAAGAAACATCTGACTGCTTCCATCGCATTGAAAAATGTATGTTTCTGATAAGTTACAGTTAAAGGCTGACAAAACCGAAGCCATGTTGGTTGGAATCAAACAGAAACCCTCTTCTGTTAGTGTTGTTTCAAATTCCGTAACAGATTTATTCCCCTTTCCTGCTCAGTCAGGAACCTTAGTCTGATCTTTGAAAATACATAATCCGTGCAAACACTGGTCACTCAGACCGTTACTGTCAACTGTAGTGCATCAGTTCTGTTCAGCAATACTTGTCCACGGAGGTTGCATCTAAACTGGTAACTACTTTCTTGCATCACACTGCTGTAACTCTTGGCCTCACTGGTTTGGCTGCATCATCTATCCACTCCCTCCGGTGACTACAAAACGCTGCTGCTCAGCTTGTCCACAGGAATGTATTCATGTCACTCCCCTCTGGCAGTCTCTCCATTGGCTTTCTCTTTCTTTTTGAATGGACTCTCTCTGCAATAAATGCATTCACAACTTAGCCCCTGCCTGTGACTGTCTGTCCTCACCATACCCCATCTCATTCCGTGTGTTCCCCATCAGATTCAGTGACCTAAAGTTCCCAGGTTTTAAACACTCCACTGTCAGCAGCACCCTTTCTTGGTCTCAGGCCTACACATCTGGAATGAACTTCCTCTTTGTCAAAATTCACAAGGCTTTTGAATCTGAAACCTTTCCCCCCTGTCTGAGCCTAACTCTGCCCCCACCCCACTTCCCAGTACTTACCTTCTCCTGGTTTGTGTGTATGTTGGTGGCTTACTTTTATAAGTTACGGTATGCATGTGTGCAAATGATGTGTGCAAGCAGTACAAAAATTAATTGTACTTTTTGCACAAGAGAAAGCGCTATGTCAGTACTACAATCCTTATTTCATGTTCTGAACATATTGTAGGTTTGTTGGGTCAATTATCGGCGCATGTTTACTCATTCCTTTTTGTCATTTACTCTCTCGCTGTGTGTCCGTGTGAGTTCTGCCATCCATCCTCTCTAACCCTTCCTTGCCACAACCCAACCTTACCTCTTGCCCCTCCACCTCCACCATCCTCTCCCCAGTACAAATAGAGCTGTGTTTCTGTCTCTGTCTCTGAAAGGATTGTATAAGTGCGAAACTTCCTAATTTCTGGAGAATGTCCTGATCATTGCATACATTCATCTTTTTCTTCTGCAGAAGTTCTTCAGCTGTATGTGAAGGAGAGCCCAATCTTCCATCGGCTAGTGAGGACGCACATGGAGTACCTGTGTGAGTACACCAACCTGGACTGTATGGACTGTGAGGAGATGAGGAATCAGCAGGACACAGGGACATGTGGCTGGAGCAGGCCAGCACAGTCCTTGTCTACCTGTCTCCCCAGCTGATGACGGAGCTCATTCACACCCAGGACATGTGCATCGGAGAAGGCTTCACTCAGCAGAACCCATTGCTCAGCTCCCAGGTCAATCACATTCTGAGGCTGGCCTCTGCCATGGCGGCCCACGAGGGTCGGCGTGGGGCGACCCCCCATCATCTTCATCCTGCCTGGCTGCTGGTCTGCAGACCTGGGCTTCCAGCTCAGTCGCATGGCGGTGTTCAATCACCTGCCTCGCTACTCCTTCAGCTCTGCCCCAGGACCCTTGCTGAATAGGCTGAGTGGGGGCTATCGCTGCAGGCTGACCTTCTGCTGGTCAAGGTCAGGGCGGACCCAGGAGCTCCGCAATACCATCAGAACATTGGTGCAGACGATTAGATGCAGTCAGTATGACTGGGGTGTCCACACCAATGGTTACATGCAGCCAGGTGGGGTCTGTGGGTGTGATGACAGCCCCTTGGAGGGCAATGGCTACCCAGGCATGGGGACCCCCCCACAGCCGGCAGGGGCACCACCTCCACCACACCGACAGCGGCATCTCTTCCTCCGCTCCAGAGCACCATCGTGGTGATTCCAACTCCAGCTCAGAACCCGGCGATCACCGTGTGGAAAATGGGGAGGAAGAGGGGGGCTCAGAGAGGGACCCCATGATCCGCAAAATAGCCAACAATTTTGTGATGCCATCCATGACAATCTTCGTGCCTCCAGAGTCTGTGGCTGGGGAGGATGCAGAGAGTGTAGTGATACAGGACGAGTTGAGGAGAGTGAACGCCAATGGAGATTGGTCAAACTGACGGTCATGTGGTGGCAGAGCTGTGTCCTCTTGTTTGGGATCTGTGCTGGAGGCAGAAACGTCAAAAGGTGTGTGCTGCTGGAAGATTGGCTGCTTGATTGAATCCATCCATTAACTGTTGATGGGACTGCTGTGTGTTTGAGCAGTCTACCCACAGCCATGCCATGAATCATGGTTTGTTGAACAGGGAATAACCTGTTGATGAAATGTGAACATTCCTGGTGAGCTGGTTCTAAACATGAAAAACTGACAAAGTATTCTGCCAACAAAATGCATATTACAGATGAGGCATATATGCCTGAGACCGTTATTGTGAGAGATTGGTTTGTTGTAGCTTTGTTGTTGTTGGTTGGGGAGGAGAGGGGGGTCATGGCATGAAGTGTGCCCTGTGTTGTGAGCTAACAAGTAGCCCGTAATGAAACTGTGTAACAAACAGACCATCATTATCATCATGATTATCATTATCAAGGAGTGTCATCAGTTGTCTTCTTGTTTCACTCTTTTCGTTGATATGTGATCTGGTCAACTCATACATCCCAGACAGGTTTTTGTCAAGACCGGTGGCCCCCTTGTTTTGCATTGGATCAAACAGCAGTGGTGTTCTGATGGCAGTCAATTGACAGTGTGACACCAATGATGAGGACTGGTGGCAGATTTTGTGTCCACAATCTCTTTGGATCTCACCTGGGATGGGACTTCAGGGTGGGACTTTAGGGAGTCTTTGGGAGGACCTCCCTGCTTCCTGTCTGTATTCATGGATTTCTGTCTTTGTCTTTTTTTTCTTTTTTTTTTTCCCATCTAGGCTTTGTTCTTAAAATGTCTGCTTGGCTAAAGATCCATTTTGTTTTTAAGCTTTTGTTTTCAAAAGATCTATATCCATAGCGGATTTGAAATGAAGAGAGAGGAGGGGAGAGAGGGATCCAAGGTTTGGTGTTAATCATGATGTGGACCACTGACAGCAATTTATAGGAGAGTATGTTATGAAAACTGTCACATGTGATGATATGATCTGCTTTTTTTCTCTCTTTTTTTTTTGTCTCCTAATTCATCCTGTACATAAGTATTTTCAAACCAGTTTCTCATTGCATTCAGGAGTGTCTACTGTATGGGCAATGTGTAGTTTACAGAAGTGCAGCGACACATAATATGATCTCTGATCTGGATTCAAAATCAGACCTTCAGGATTCTGTGGGTGTCTGGCACTGAAAGCTGCATGCGTGCGAATCTTGCGCATACTGTTCAGCTTTTAGCATTATAGTCTGCCAGTCAGGTCCTATTGGAGGTCACACGCCTGTCAACATTAGTCATTTTAATCATTTTGGTTTGAAGTCTGTATATTAACAGTTGTAGCTGCAAATTGGTCAGTGACACCAACTGGTTTTTACAGGAGAAAAAGTTTATATACTTTTAAATATAGACAAAAAAATGCATGTGAACAAAGTTCTGTTTTATACTTTGAAATACTCAAGCGATGTGTTAATACTAGTGTGGGTATTTGTATCTAGAGACTCAGCAGATATGATAGCTGAGGTCCTGATTTGGCTCCTTGTAGTCCGCTGGACCCTATAAACACTAACTAACTATACTTTGAAATACATTGCTCAGCTGTTTCTAATCAGTAAAGCGGCCAATCTTGGAACCCTAGCACAATGTGAATGTCATAAGGGTTTAATTACATTTGAATTAACAGCACATCTCTCCGTTACAAGCAATTTGTGTAATATGTTGGTGGTACTTTGTTAGATTCTTTGTTATTGAGTGCATTGCAAGTTTGTTTACTGTTGTCCACCTACAAAGGTGTTTGGAATGTGTTCCTGTATCTGTGCATGCATGGAGATGTGTGAATGCTTTTTGGACAGTGCAAGTATGTATGTACACTAGATGTCAATGTGTGAATGCTTTTTGGACAGTGTGAATAAGTATATGTACCCTAGACGATAATGTGTGAAAACGTTTTGGACAGTGCGAGTATGTATGTACGCTATATGTCAATGTGTGAATGCTTTTCCGACAGTGTATGTATGTACACTAGACGTCAATGTGTGAATGCTTTTCGGACAGTGCGAGTATGTATGTCACTAGATGTCAAATGAGGATTGAAGTGCTGGTGGTTAGGATTTTTACCAACGTAAGAAGACAAAGCATGCATGAGAGGAGAAGGGAGTAGAGAGGAGGAAAAACGCCTTTGTGTGTGCATTGTGCTGAAAATCACACAATTTGTTTCTCAAATCCAGCTAACTGGTGATTGAAGTCAGTGAAACATGGGTGGTGCTGGTTGGGATGCGTGTATGTGTTAGTCGAAGTGTGGATAGCTTAAAGAAGCTGCTGGGACCAGTCAGTCCATTGCTGCTAATCAAGTTTTTCGGTTAACCATTTTCAGGATTCCTTGTATTTGACTGTATTTTCTGTTTTCCTTCAATCCAGAACCTTTGACCTGCCAACATCAGAGTGGACACAGCTTCCCATTCTGCAGTCTGTTTGTCTGATGGCTGTTATGTGGTTTCTGTTGCAAATGTGTGTATATATCATTCATCTGTACTGCAACTTTTCTTGTAACCTTCTTTTCACAGTGTGACGACAGTCTTGGAAAGCCCTTTGTGCTCAGTGGTGGGCTGGGATTTAGTCATACAGTTATAACCCAAGACACTACATTTTTGTTTCCCAGATTGCCAGACACACTAATGGGAGTGGGGTTGCTGTTTCAAAATAGTGCCAATCGCTCCCCTGAAGTCCATTCACATCCAAATTTTGTAGGAAACTATTGTAACGAATGATGATGTTTGGTGTACATGTGTCTGTGTGTTATTGGCATTTCGGACAGCTGTTGTAGCTATGTGCCTTCTCTGTGGGGAAATACGGTTATCCGTTGGAAGACAGATGGCTATGCAGCATATCATCATTGTGTGATTGCCACATCAGTTTGAATACAGTAATATCCAAGTCGTCATAGGTGACATGTTCATGAAGATGGAAAGGCCACTCCATTGTATGCAGTCATGTTAATGGACTGTCTCCTATGCTGTCATTAATGCTTTTTTTTTTTTGCTGGTCACACTCTTGATCCAAGACGACAGAAAATGTTCAGACACTTTTGGGGACTTATTATGAAGCACACTGCAAATGGCAAACACAAGACCTGAAACCACTGTGGCAGACCATTGCATGTAGAGGCGCAGTCTCTTCCCTGATAGCCCGTGTTGAATTGAAATGTGGGGGCTTGGGCAGATGGTGTAGGACCCCTATACTGTAAGGAGTAAAGCCAGTTGCCAGAAAAGACTGAACTGGGAGGGCCACTTAGCCTCCCCCCCTACTTTTTGTTTTTAGGATGTTGCTGACAACTGAAAGATTTTGTTTTTGTGTTTATTTTTTTTAATTAAAGTGTTTTGTTGTCAGCTTACAGGTTTCAGAGGGTGTGAACTAACCTCCATACTTGCTGTTGCCAATGTGGAGAGTTTTGTGAACCGGTGATCAAAGCCTTTCATCTGTGAGATTTGTGAGCTGATTTTGTGACGGCTTCTGCACCATTTGACTTTGCTGTATTTCTCTTGCCAAGTAAATTCCTTCAACCAAGCTGTTTTGAAACATTCCTCATCATGTACTGTTGTTGTTGTTGTTGTTTTTGAACTTGGTGCTCTGGTAGACGGTCATTCCATGCGTTGCCTGATGACACAACTTGTCATCTCTTGGAACAGAAATTTTTTTGATTTGCCATTTTTGTGAATTTACTTCAGGTAACTTGGTTCTTAACTCCTGATGCATGACAAAGTGCAACGTGGTCTATTGAGAAGGTTGAATTTCAAATGAAACATTCCCGATCTTCATTACAAGGCCTTGCATCCGCATGTAAAAAATGGTCGCGCGTAATATTCATGTAATGCATCAATATACATTTTGTTGCATGTTTCTAACCTCATCTTAAGATTTGGAAAGATATGTGGCAGTTTCATTGTGCGTGTGTGCGACATATTAACACGCTGAAGTAGGAGCCCTGCCAAAGGTGAGGATTGTTATGAAAAAAAAAACTGCTGCAGAGTATTTAATTTCTTCCTGTGGATTGATTTGTACATTGATCTCTTTGTAATGTAGTTTTGGTCACTGCTATGTACGGTCTGGAAGGTCAACAGGGCTATAAAAAGAAGAAAAAGAATGAGAACTTAAATGACTGTGGACAAGTAGTCCGATGCGTCTTGGTATTTTGGGATGTGGAAACTTTGTGTGCAGAACGGCATGTAGGCCTGGCAAAACAGACAGGAGATCAGGATGTAGGCCTGGCAAAACCGACAGCATGTAGACCTGGCAAAACCGACAGCATGTAGGCCTGGCAAAACCGACAGCATGTAGGCCTGGCAAAACAGACCGCATGTAGGCCTGGCAAAACAGACAGGAGATAAGGATGTAGGCCTGGCAAAACAGACAGCATGTAGACCTGCAAAAAAACAGACAGCATGTAGGCCTGGCAAAACAGGAGATCATGTAGGCCTGGCAAAACAGGAGATCAGATGTAGGCCTGGCAAAACAAACAGGAGATCAGGATGTAGGCCTGGCAAAACAGACAGCATGTAGGCCTGGCAAAACAGACAGGAGATCAGGATGTAGGCCTGGCAAAACAGACAGGAGATCAGGATGTAGGCCTGGCAAAACAGACAGCATGTAGGCCTGGCAAAAACAAGACAGCATGTAGGCCTAGCAAAACAGACAGCATGTAGACCTGGAAAACAGACAGCATGTAGACCTGGCAAAAACAGACAGCATGTAGACCTGGCAAAACAGACAGCATGTAGACCTGGCAAAACAGACAGCATGTAGGCCTGGCAAAACAGACAGCATGTAGACCTGGCAAAACAGACAGGAGATCAGGATGTAGGCCTGGCAAAACAGACAGCATATAGGCCTGGCAAAACAGACAGGAGATCAGGATGTAGGCCTGGCAAAACAGACAGGTAGATCATGCAGCGGCATTGGCATTTACTGGAGAGCATGGAGGTGAGACTGATGGCCAGCATTGACACGGCACGGTGCTGCCACTTGCCTCAATGTAAATTTCTTTTTGTTTTCCCAAAACAGTTCCTTTTTTTTTTTTTAGGGGGGGGGGGGGGGGTCTGTCTTTTCCAGAGAGAGGAAATTGAGAAAGGTCTGATAGTGCTGATTCATAATTGAATTGATATAGGCAGATAAAGTACAGCCCAGAGGGAAGGATTGCTTCAGTACCAGATCTCTCTCTCTCTCTCTCTCTCTGTATTTGTGTCTAGGTTAACTTCATGGCTTGAGTTGAATTGCTTCATGTCACCGGTATAAAAAAGAAAAAAGTGATCTTTTTACCAGGCAAGAAGTTATAGTCCGTGAGAAACATTTGCAGACATAGCATAATTGAACATGTATATACACATCTTGTACTATAGCAGAGTTTACTTCACAAGTTGTGAGAAAGGGAAAGATTACCGTTTGCCACATGATTGGTATTTGGCCTTTTTAGGGGAGCCATGGGGCTGTTTGAGCACAAGTTGTATCCCCACCTTCTGAAAGTTATTTGCTTTTAACTTTCTGTGTTTGAGTACAAGTTATATCCCACTATCTGAAAGTCATGTGCTTTTAACTTTATGTGTTTGAGTACAAGTTGTATCCCCGCCTTCTGAGCATCATGTGCTTTTAACGTTCTGTCACCGTTTAACCTGTGTACACGCCCCAGTGGCCTGTTCGCCTGTCTCTGTTCTACAAAGCCTATGGGGAGAGAAAGGGGGATCACAACGTGCCAGCTCTTTTGCTGCAGTCTGGTAGTAAGAATGTAAAACTGTGCACATTGTCCACAGTGGACATCAGCTCTCAGTTATGCCATGTATTTGCTGTTGGCCTTTTCACCTTTCTCTTGCTACATCTGAAGTTTTTCATTAGTTGTGTGTGTCTTTTTCATTTGAGAATGAAAGATTCAGCTGAAAGCTGCTTCACAATGTCAGTACTTTACCCACCATGTTATTAATTGCGCTGTTTATGTAGAAATTGTCTGGGTTTTTTTCCCCCCAGGATGGGACCTTTTTCACTGAGCTGGGAAGGCTGGACTGTAATTATCAATCATGGCTCCTGCACTCCTTGATGAACTCTGAAGTTTTGAGCTTCTTTCTCAGGGCCAGGAATACCCTGGAAACTTCAGAAATCATGAATCCATCCTTTCAGGCCCAGTGAAAACCGTTGATTATGGAGCCAGGATCCTAAAAAAAAAAATGTTCATAAAATGGAATGAGTTCATGTGATTGAGAGAAATCCAGAAACTTAACAAGCTCAGGTTGAAAAAAGAGTTACCCTACTTGATTACTGTTTAAGCTCAGGTTAGTTTGATTTTCTAATGTCCAAATACAAACCATTGGAAGCAATCTGACATTGTTCAAGCTATAAAAGAAAGGCTATGTGCATGAAAGAATATCTTTCTGGAATGGAGATCTAGAATTTTTTTTTGTTCTTGCAAGTTGATATATTCTCTTAGAAATGAGTGTGTGTGTAATAGATATTGACTTATAATTTGTAGTGTGGAGTAGCCTACATTGCTTGGATGTGCACTGTAGAAATCGTCCTCTTCATCATGATTATCTATCCGATAGTTGTTTGTTCATGGTACAATGACACAAAGATGTTTGCTCCCGTTCTTATTGAGATCCATATTTCTGCAGTTGAAGGTTTAACTGCATGCAGTTGACAATCTTTGGGCAGAATGATGTAATGCCTCTTGTGTGTTCTAATTTTCATTTTGTTACATTCTAGTTTGATTTTCCAAGCACAGCATTCTATTTTCGTTTATGCTCAGATTTTTTTTTTAAACAAGTAAGGGCACCATCAGTTACCTTAACATGTTCAATTTTAACCACATGGCTGCTGAACTAGACTGAATGCAGGTTGGTATGTGCAGAGTTGATAGACAGCAACTATAAAATGTATATTCCTTCAGTGTGTAATTGCTTTGCCTGAAGATGCATACTGTCTCCCGTGTGAAAGAAAACAGGTAAATGGTCGGCTTGTCTGTCTGCCCCATCCCATCACAAGGACGCTTCAGACTCTCACTGGCAAGTAGCCTGGTCAGAAGGTTCATGAGGTTGATAGTTGATAGTTGACTGAAGTTACAAAGCAACGGGCAAATGCGCTGTAATTCGGTCTGCTATTGACAAGGAGATGATACTTATACTGCTATTGACAAGGAGAAGGTACTTGTACTGCTTTCTGCCTTCTCCCTGTGCAAAGTCAGAAAGCAGCTTTCTGAAAACCTTCCTGCCGCTGGCCATTCTTGGATGGAAATGAATACTTTTTTACCTTTTTGAAAAACCTGTGCTAATTTCCTAGTTTCTTTCTGTATTGGACTTTTCCTTTGCTGTCATTCTCCTTTCATACATGTTTTGAAATTATCTTAGCAAATCACTCATTAATCTCAGAAGATTTGTACACTTTTATCACTCTTGTTACAGTGTGTCATCTGCCAACATGGCAGTTACGAGGGAGTGAGAATGTAAAACATGAAGCCACATAATGGCCATTCTCAGCACTGCCTGGTTTGTTGTGCCTTGTGGATGCCAAGAGTTCAGCCTTTCTGTGAAGACCTGGTGTAGATATGCTGAAGATAATGGTGCATGGTGGTGTGCTTTCATGACAGGACCTCTGGGTGGGGACAGACTTCAGTGGGCTGCATGTGGTCGGCGGCCTGCAATCCAACTGAAATCCCCTCCCCTCATTGTATCTACCACCCCCAGGATTGCCTGTGGAGACTTTCTGCAGCGTCAACTAAAAGAGTGTGAATACTTATTGGGATAATACTGGGTAGTTTCTTGTGACATTTGCAATGCATCTGTTTTATACTGTTAGGAATGAAACAAATGTTTCTGAGACTAGGTAGTGACAGTGTACTACAATATTTCTCTTACATTGTTTCAAAGAGAGTCGACATGTGGATCCAGTTAGTTTTCATCCAGTTGCTTGCAAAGTTTCCGGTGATTTAGAAAGGGTTACCTTGTGACCTGTTTTTGATGAACACTATAAATGCCTGTGCCTCTTTCCCTGCCCCTCTGTACACCCTCGCCTCTCGCTCTCTTTAAAACTTCAGGTCCTCATCAGACTGTTCATATTGTAAGTGTGGGTGATGTGTACAGGTTTACAATTCATAACACTGTGACACAGTTGCTTCAAATGTGTGTACAGACATGGTCGCCCAGTTCTTTGTTGAATTTTGCTAAACGAGTCCGGTAGACTTGTTTCCTTTGTTTTTGCTCTCATTCATAGATTCACATGCTAGCACTGATTGAGATTGATTCAAGCATTGTGTGCAATGGGACGTTTCTCCCACATCCAACCGTTGTTCTGCACACAGTCAGCGATTTGGTTCCCAAACAGAATTATGGCTGCCAAAAAGACAAGGTATCAAAAACACAACTTTATCATGTGTGTCTCTCTTTATATGTATGATGTGTACACATGGTGAAATTCCTTCTTAAAAGACAGGCTCTTGTCTTTTAGGCAGCCATGTTTGTACTTTAAGCTGAATAGTTGTAACGTTTTTGAAATGTAACAACGCATTTGATGTGAGGTTCAGGTGAAGCCGAAGTGAGCAGGTGTGTACATACATTGATCAGGGAGATGATCTCCCATTGGGCACTACATGCGACAGCATTCAAACCAGCCTGAACATTTGGCATGGAAACAGACTCATTTCTAGCTGCATTGTGTGTGATTTTAATGCTGCGCGTAGCGACTGTTTCTCCACATTCTGCAATGATGGAAGAGTCAACATTTTATGATTCTATTTCTTTGTGTGATATGTTGTGTTTGAATGTCATGGTTGTGTAACTGGTGTGAAGTGAATGTCATGGTTGTGTAACTGCGCGTAAAGTGAATGTCATGGTTGTGTAACTGGTGTAAAGTGAATGTCATGGTTGTGTAACTGGTGTAAAGTGAATGTCATGGTTGTGTAACCGGTGTAAAGTGAATGTCATGGTTGGGTAACTGGTGTTATGTGAGTGTCGTATTGTGTGACCGTTGTTAAGTGATGTCATTGTTGTGTGACTGATGTTAAATGAGTGTCGTCGTGTGACTGGTTGTTGTGTAACTGGTGTTAAATGAGTGTCATTGTTGTGTGACTGGTGTTAAATGGGTGTCGTTGTTGTGTGACTGGTGTTATGTGAGTGTCGTTGTTGTGTAACTGGTGTTAAATGAATGTCATTGTTGTGCAACTGGTGTCAAATGAGTGTTGTTATACTGGAGTGAGATGAATGTCATTGTTGTGTAATTGGTGTCAAACTAATGTCATTGTAGTGTAATAGGTGCTTATGAATGTCGTCGTTGTGTAACTGATGTAGAATGAGTGTCATTCTTGTGTAACTGGTGTTAAATGAATATTGTTTTGTAACTAGTGTTAAATGAGTGTCGTTGTTGTGTGACTAGTGTTAAATGAATGCCATTGTAGTGTAACTGGTGTTAAATGAATGTCATGTTTGTGTTACTGGTGTTAAATGAGTGTCATTGTTGTGTGCGACGACTGGTGTTAAATGAGTGTCATTGTTGTGTGACTGGTGTTAAATGAGTGTCATTGTGTGACTGGTCTGGTGTTAAATGAATGTCATTGTTGTGTGACTCGTGTTAGATGAGCTTCGTTGTATAACTGGTGAATGTCATTGTTGTGTAACTGGTGTTAAATGAGTGTCATTGTTGTGTGACTGGTGTTAAATGAGTGTCATTGTTGTGTGACTGGTTTTAAATGAGTGTCATTGTTGTGTGACTGGTTTTAAATGAGTGTCATTGTTGTGTGACTGGTTTTAAATGAGTGTCATTGTTGTATAACTGGTGTTATGTCGTTGTTGTGTAACTGGTGTTAAATGAGTGTCACTGTTGTGTGACTGGTGTTAAAGGAGTTCACTGTGTGTGACTGGTGTTAAGGAGTGTCATTGTTGTATAACTGGTGTTTGTGTATAACTGGTGTTAAATGAGTGTCATAGTTGTGTGACTGGTGTTAAATGAGTGTCATTGTTGTGACTGTGTTAAATGAGTGTCATTGTTGTGTGACTGGTGTTAAATGAGTGTCATTGTGTGACTAGTCTAGTGTTGAATGAATGTCATTGTTGTGTGTCATTGTGTGACTGGTACTAAATGAGTGATTGGTGTGTGACTGGTGTTAAATGAGTGTCATGTGTGTGTGAATGGTGTTGAATGAGTGTCATTGTTGTGTGTTATTTGTGTGTGACTGGTACCGAGTCAGTCATTGGTGTGTGACTGGTGTTAAATGAGTGTCATTGTTGTGTGAATGGTGTTAAATGAGTGTCATTGTTGTGTAAATGGTGTTAAATAAGTGTCATTGTTGTGTGAATGGTTTGAATGAGTGTCATTGTTGCATGACTGGTAATCATGGTTGCATGAGCAGTACCGGCAAGAATGTGATGACAACACGTTAGGAACCGTCGTGTTGTGAAGCAGCTTACAGCATCACCATCATTTCCCCTCCATTGCCCGTCTTGCCCTTGGTAACAAAATATCAAGCTTCATGTAGGTACTGCTATCTTGTTGAATACCTGGGGTGGTAAATATCTGTATCACTATTTTTGATTTATATTGTATCGACAGCTCACAGATGCTGATGATTTTCATTTCATCGTTCTCAAAGCTGCCTTCTCGTTTGTATTTGATCCATTGGTCATCATGTTTTGTGTGTTCATTTGCCCATTCAGTCAGATTTGTACATTCATCATATTTTCTCGTTTGTTGATCTCCTTGTTTTCCTGTTACTTGCTCAAATGCATCTTAACAGGGAAAGGTGCCTGTTAAAATATCAAAAGTTACGTGTTTGATCCCGGCTCTTATCTATAAAAAAAAAAAAAAATGATTGATCTGCCAAATGTTCCTAAGTGTACGCTACAGCATTGGATATAAACTCGCGCATGTTGTATGTGAACTGTGTGATTCTGAACTGAACTTTTGTTTTTGATGAAAGAGTGGTTTTACATGTGACATGTTTTATAATTGGTTGCTAGTTGAATGAACTGTCAGGTTTGTCCAAATAGGTTTTCTCCACAAGCTGTATCGACAATAACATAAAAGTTAAATTTGGTGAGCTGCAATGGCCCATTGCCATGTGCAAATTATTCTTTGTGGAGTCGCATCTGTGAAGAACTCCACACCTGGGTGTCTGAATTTTGTGGTGTTGATTTTGTGTCTGTACATACAAAATATTCCTCGTCAAGTGCTAGTGTATGTGACACTGATCCTTGAGCAGTCTGTGGCATTTGCCCAATATAGGTGGCTTGACTTCGGGCTTCTCTCCCTCTCCTGCCCTTCATGGGTCAATAATCTAACTTTTTCTTCATTTCAGGGAAAGTCAAATGGCGTAAATGAAACGACGACACTTTGGTTGAGGTTTGGAATTTCAGGCTCCACCCCATGATTAAACACAAGTGTTATTAGCACCTGTTTCACACCTTTACGTTGTGCTTGGGGTCATCGTTCAAGTCTTCGCAGTCAGCCAAGCTGCAAACCATGTGTGACCGAGACTTGTGGGACCTTATAACTGTTGCAAACTGTTATTAAAAGGTGGTCTCTCCTGCCTCAGTGTTCAGCCAATATTAAGAGCTCTACAGGGTTGTGGTTGTCTCCCCTGCCTGTGTGCTTCAGCCACTATCGTGAACTCTACAGGGTCGTGTGGTTGTCCCCTGCTCCAGCCACTATAGTGAACTCTAGAGTCGTGGTTGTCTCCCCTGCCTCTGTGCTTAAGCCACTATTGTGAACTCTAGAGGGTCGTGGTTGTCTCCCCTGCCTCTGTGCTTCAGCCACTCTTGTGAACTCCAGAGGGTCGTGGTTGTCTCCCCTGCCTCTGTGCTTCAGCCACTCTTGTGAACTCTAGAGGGTCGTGGTTGTCTCCCTGCCTCTGTGCTCCAGCCTAGTGAAGTCGAGAGCACTAGCACTTGACAAGGAATATTTCTCCCCTGCCACTGTGCTCCAGTCACATGTCTCAGACCCTTTTATCAATCACCATAAAATGAACCCCCATCTCATGGAAAGGTGATCTTTTGGAATCAGTCCCATGGAAAGTAGGTCTTTGTTGTGCCTTCTTCTCTGCCGTTTATCAGCATTTATTACCATTTGTTTTCCACAGTTCTTGCAGGCTAGGTTTTGTTTATCTCTATAGATAGTAAAAGTATAACTCCTGCAAGAGACACAAGCTTTTTTGTACTACACATCTGTTTGCTAATTTTCAAACAGTTGGTGGTGATATATCAAGCAGAATGGATGACACTCTTAAACATGGCTGGCATCCATGTTAATTGATGTACATTTTTTCCAGGATTTTTTTTTCTCTTTTTTTTGTTTGTGGTCAGGGCGGCCGCATTGGCTATAATGAAATTGAAACTATTAACCATTTGTGTAAATAAAACTAACCTGCGAGTTTGACAGTCCTGAAAAAGGTTGGTATGTGATCAGCTGACTGTAATGATTTGAATCTTATAAGAACTGCTTGTACAGACAGCTGTAAACCATAGTGACCATCTATTCAATGGTTCCCAAATTTGACCTGTGATGCCGAGAGTTTTGTTTTGATTCACTTTGTCTTCAGGCGTTTTGGGGCCTGGAGGCAGTTCTGGCAGAAGAAAACATTTCTGAATACCATTTGGTGCAAGTCATAATGCTGACGTGAGAAATGATTGCTCCTTTATTGTATTTCCTTTTTTACCCAAGAGTTTCGGACCCAGCTAGGAAAAAACCAAATGCTATGGGGAATAACTCATCATGGAGAAGTAGTAGCAACATTTTGCACATCCCAGGTATTGGGGGAGGTTAGTCTTCTGCACGAAAAGCAGGGCCAGGACTTGGGTGTATTGCAAGAGCTCAGAGCGACAAAAGGTCTTTCCTGTGCTGACATTTTGTGACAAATGTTTGTGACACAATTTTTTTTTTTTTTTTCTGTCTTAGAAAGTTGCTGTGTTGTGAGGGCAAGTTGCGGATGTTTTGTCCCACAGCCTGTGATCTCCATGGATCAGATCTTGGTTTAGCTTGTCATGAGGAAGACGGGCACCCAGTTAACTGCTCAGTCTGCATGGAATGGGAAGAGAGGGAGAACCCAGATACTGTGAGACTCCAGTTCCAGTCTGTGATCTAGTGGTGTCCTGTCAAGGCGCCCAGTGTCTCTAAGCCACCCCAGTCTCCAACCCTTTCCTCCTGCTACCTTGGTCTCCCTCTGGTGCATATGCTTTCAGAAACATTTCTTATTCTTTCCTTTTTTTTTTTTCAAATAATTTATTTTGTGTGTTGTTTCATGTCACCAGTTAATTTTGTCCATTGTGTATCCATCTGGTCTGCCTCAATGTCTCTTGTTCTTTACTTCACCACTTATCCTCAACTTGCACGTCATGCCCTGCCCCCCTTTTTTTTTCTGTCCTCATGTGGTTTCATAAGCACAGAACTGATGCATCCCTTAGGACACATGTTAGCAACTTGTTTATCGTGATTGCTAAGTGTCGATCGCTAGTGTGATCCTGCAGTCAAAGTACACGTTCCTGTAAAGGAAACGGGAGGGGTGGGGGTGGGGGGGATAGATAATTCAATTGTGGTTCTGAAACATAGGTCAAGATAGAAGCTAGACAGGTCGCGACAGTCTGACATAGAGATTTGGTTCATCGACTACTTGACAGCATCGTCTTGCCTTGGCTTTGAATAGAAAATGAAACAATTGTGTGCACTGGTGAGAGAGAGGGGGGTTGCAGCGTTGCGACATAATCTCACATCGGCATGTTTAGCATTTAAAAAGGGGCAGATTATCCTAAGGTTTTATAAAGTAAGATTAAGTGTTGGTCCTGGTTGTACATGAGGTCAGGGTGTGGCAGCATGGAAAGAACATCAAATCGTTTTCTTTTCGCTGCTGTTTCCAGACTATGAACGCTCAGGGAGAAGACATGCGAAGTAATATTTTCCTTTTAGCGGTGTCGCTCAACACGCTTTCTGCAGTTCACGGTGTGGTCAAGCTTTGAAGTATTACTAGTGCTTCTATCATGCTTCGGCTCCCCGCTTACAAAACTGCCCCTGCAGTGAAATCAGCTTTCTCATTGCCTACGTGGTATAATACAGTGCTGACGCAATACATCTTACGCGTTATATTTTCTTATGGATTATATACCAAGATGTTTTGAATACAAATTACAATGTTACAGGCCAAATATTGGCCAATAATATGTATTCATGTGATTGGCTGGGAACACGATTTTTGACACAACTTCATCATTCGAGGTTTTTATGAACATGTTGTGGTTATGAGTTTGTTTTTAGCATGTTTTTTTTTTTTTGTTTTGTTTGTTGTTGTGATGTGCCTTGCGTCATGGTTTTGTCTATCTGCGATTGAAATAAACTGTTGGTCAAAGTTCTCTGTCTATGTGTGTGCAAGTAAGAGAGCGAGCAAGAATTCACACAAAAAAAGCATTTGCTCACATTTCAATTGTATACACACAGACACAAACGCCATACGCACGCACACTGTCGCATTTCTTTAGCAGGCGTACTGACGTGAAGTATGAAGCATCTTGCATCAACCGACCCTCACTATATAGTGCACCCTCTCCAGTAGGTGAATCAGCGAACTGCCACAACAGAGGAAAGAAATTGCACACACATGTACTCAAAACACACACACACACACACACACACACGCGCGCGCGCGCGCGCGTGTCGTGTCGGTCCGTTATTTGATCTAAAAACCATAGCATAAATACGACAAAAATGGAGTCGTATTTACGCTATGTATGGTTTAGAACAAATAATTGATCGACCGACACGTATTACTGAACCCCCCTGAAACACAATTGATCATATTTATGTTAACGCATAAAGCAAACATTGTCGAAATATGTTCTGTACAAACCGGATGCAGTGACCATTCATCGGCTTGTTTAACATGGAGGAAGAAAGGTGTAAAAATTCCCAAGTTGGGACATAAGGAAATCTTTTATAGATGCTTTACATATTTTGATAAAAATGCTTTCCTTTGATTTACTTCACGTTTGCCATTGATCTCTTATACAGCTTGTAGATAAATGTCCATCAAATTTTATATAAACAACAATGAATTTACTGGAATTCTTTTTGTTGGTTTTGCTAAAGCTTTTGACGTTATCAACCATTCGCATCTTATAAAAAGCTTACACATTACAAACTATCAAGTAAGGCTATAGAGTTTATCAGATCTTTTCTCACTGATCGCCAACAACTTGTTGAAATTAATTCCAACAGGTCTGATTACTTCCTTTGAAATTTGGTGTTCCTCAAGGATCTGTTTTAGGACCCCTCTTATTTTCTAGCTACATACATGACTTGCCTTTATACATAAAATGCGGTTGTGAATGTTTGCTGATGATACTTCACTACAATCAAATAGTGCTAATCCTACCACTCTGTAAATAAGCTTCAGAGCAATATCAATAGACTAATTCTATGGACAGAAATGAACCACATGGCCATCAATGCAGATAAAACTAAATGCATGTTTGTGACCACACATTAAAAACAACAGAAGATGAATTCTCCGTTTGCATCATTATACGTCAAAGACCAAAAGATCGAGGAGGTAACATCTCAAAAAATATCAGGGGTCTTCAATGACAATGACCTATCATGGTAGGTCACATCACTGATCTTGGAAAACATATTGAAAAGAATTTGTCAACTCACAAAACTTTAACATTTTCTTAACCTTCGAACCAGGAAAGTCTTTGTTCCACGCACATATTATATCTCTTATTTGCTATGCGTCCACCTTATGAGGTAATTCTAGTGAAACTAATTTGAAACAGTAAGTCGTCTACATGAAAGAACTATAAAGATATCAAAGCTGAAATCTTTCTCATTGATAGGGAGAGAGATTACAGAACACGAAATATTCTACCGTTAAAAGATAGACTATATTCTTCGACAATTTTTTTATGTATACAGTAGTCAAAGGAAATAGCTCCAAAGAAAATCATCCAAAAAACTTTGTAATCAACGAAAATAGACATTCGCACAAGTTTTTCTTTCCCAGACCACGCAACAATCGCTACAAATCAAAATTGAGAAAGAAGCGAAGCAGGGAACAGTAAACAAGTACGGTAACTTTTGCCTCGATAAGAAAACCTAACACAAAGTAACTTTTACTCAAGACTGGAACAGCCCTTTTAAACTTGAATAAAATCAGACAAATACAAAGAATCTAATTGTTTGGAAAAACAAACGTGCCTGAACGCAGGCTAACAACTTGACTGTTTTCATAGTAATGACTTGACAAAAATTTGAACTTAAGGAGAAGGGAAATTGAAAATAGAAAAAACTGGGAACGTGAAATTATGAAAATATATTATAAATACGAAAACTTTTCACTAGCTGCATGAGAGAAACATATTAATCTCTTTCGAAAGCAGATCCATTTGTATTGCCTGTTTCGACGCCTTTCATCTGCCTGCTTCGACGCCTTTCATCTGCTGGATCGGAACTCGTCAAGAAAACACGGCTGACTGCGTCTGTGCTCCTGGCGCCAAAAGAGACACGCCACAGTCCATAATACCGTGGTGTTCTCACCACCAAAGGTTTTAAAAAAAAAAATCCAACAGCACCCCAAAAGCAGCCAGCGAAGGGTAGTAAATGAAACCAAACGAAAGTGTGGGGAGGAAAAAAGTTGCTGAAAAACTGAAGACATTATATGCAAACAGTATAAAAATGTAGGGGACAATTTTTGAGCCTACGCTTGAGGATCACCCAAGGATGCAAGCGAGATCAAAAGACAAACACAAAGACGGACAGAAACAAATACAAATACCCTCGATTTAATCAAAACGAAATTGAGAAAGAAGTGAGACAGGGAACAGCGAACAATAAACAGTAAACAAGTAGGGTAACTTTTGCTCCCATAAGAAAACCTAACACAGAATAACTTTTACTCAAGACTGGCACAGCCTTTTAAACTTGAATAAAGTCGGACAAATACAAAGACAAACAATCTAATAGTGGGGTAAAAACAAGCGCAGGCCAACATCCCAACTGTCTTCATAGTAATGACTTGACACAGATTTGGACTTAAAGGGGGAGGGGGGGGGGGGGGGGGGGGGGTAAAGATGGAGGAAAAACATATCCTGAAGAATAACAAACAATATGCAACTGTGACATGGTGTTCAACTATATCTTGTAAGCCACAAAAAATGCACGGTCCACATGGGCAACTACGGGAGTGGACAGTTAAGACTCCACTCTGGAGAGCGCTTAAAAAGTTTCACTCACTGCCAGATGATTAAAAAAAAAAAAAAAAAAAAAAAAAAAGACACACACAACCACAGTAAGGCAGGGAGAAGAAGGTATTTACTCCGAGTCTATGTCATGCTCAATCTGCACAGAGAACTGAAAACGAATACATATAGTGAGAATTCCATAAACACAGCAAATGCCTGTGTACATGTGTATGACATTGTGTAAGGGTATCCAGTGCTCAATGCACATGTGTATGCAATCTTTTGTATGACATATAAACAGAGTAATTGCATACACACACAAACACCGAGCATCGAATACCCAGATGTACACAGAGCATTGTACACACATACACATGTACATAGATATTTACAGACAAGCAGTATACCATACTGTTGTTTAACATACCTTTGGTAATACTACTTTTCCTATAAAAACAAAAAACAAAAAACCTACGTTCAGGGAATGTTTTCTGCAGTGTTGGCTAACCAAACAAAACAAATCAGAATGATACACAATTCCAGTACACTGACCAAAAAGAAACAAAGAAGTCTGAATGATGTACAATTTCAGTACACTGACCAAAATGAAACAAAGTCTGCATGATACATGATTTCAGTACACTGACCAAAACGAAACAAAGAAGTCTGAATGATGCACAATTTCAGTACATTGACCAAAACGAAACAAAGAAGTCTGAATGATGCACAATTTCAGTACACTGACCAAAACGAAACAAAGAAGTCTGAATGATGCACAATTTCAGTACACTGACCAAAACGAAACAAAGAAGTCTGAATGATACACAATTTCAGTACATTGACCAAAATGAAACAAAGTCTGCATGATACATGATTTCAGTACACTGACCAAAACGAAAAACAAAGAAGTCTGAATGATACACAATTTCAGTACACTGACCAAAATGAAACAAAGTCTGCATGATACATGATTTCAGTACACTGACAAAAATGAAACAAAGAAGTCTGAATGATGCACACAATTTCAGTACACTGACCAAAATGAAACAAAGTCTGCATGATACATGATTTCAGTACACTGACCAAAATGAAACAAAGAAGTCTGAATGATGCACAATTTCAGTACACTGACCAAAATGAAACAAAGAAGTCTGAATGATGTACAATTTCAGTACACTGACCAAAAAGAAGCAAAGAAGTCTGAATGATGCACAATTTCAGTACACTGAACAAAATGAAACAAAGAAGTCTGAATGATGCACAATTTCAGTACACTGAACAAAATGAAACAAAGTCTGCATGATACATGATTTCAGTACACTGACCAAAATGAAACAAAGAAGTCTGAATGATGCACAATTTCAGTACACTGAACAAAATGAAACAAAGAAGTCTGAATGATGCACAATTTCAGTACACTGACCAAAATGAAACAAAGAAGTCTGAATGATACACAATTTCAGTACACTGACCAAAATGAAACAAAGAGTCTCTGAATGATACACAATTTCAGTACACTGACCAAAACGAAACAAAGAAGTCTGAATGATGCACAATTTCCACCGACAGCCAATCTTCATTCCGAGGGGCCAAGGGAGAAGATCCTACGCCTTGTCCTTTCAGAGACTCGGGATACTGACGCCGAAGACAATTAACGGCTTAAACAACTGAACGCTGATGATTCACATTATACGTACATACTGTTATTACACACTAATCGTGTCTCACTCTCACACACACACAAACAGTGTAATTCCTACACAGAAAGAGGATATATAAGAAGTATCGTTAACCAAAATAGTATATCATCAGCATAGCAAGAGGAGGAATGAACAGTGACTGTTGAAGCACTCATGTCCAAGCACTCCAGCACATATTCATTGGCGACATTCTTGTCCAAAAGCAAATCTGGTTTTGAAGGCAGTGAGGAACAGAAGATAATGTTGTTGAGGGTGAGGACCGAGAATAAGAGCCAAACACACACAGAAATTGAGAAACAAAATCACCATTCTCCATCCCCCATCCCCTAAAGTACTTACACATCAGACAATGGGACACAGAAAAAGAAACCTGGTTAACAAAGAAGTAGCACTAGTTGCAAAGTGAAACGACTGCAGGCGGATATCTAAACAAATCTTAAATAAATGTCAGCGAAACCGCCCAGAGAAACGTGGAAAAACGAGTCACAAGACACACATACAACGCGTTTCGATATCTTAGGTCTTCCTCAGGTGAAACAAAGACGGACAAAATAACGAAAATGTACTTAGCTTTGATCGCTTCAGATTGCTTCTGAGTTCAGCGCAAGGAAGTCTTTGTTTCACCTGAGGAAGACCTAAGAAGTCGAAACGCGTTGTGTGTTGTCTTGTGACTCGTTTGTCCACGTTTCTCGGGGCGGTTCGCTGACATTTATTTAAAAGAAGTAGTAAATAGAATGGAAGTGAAAGGGAATGGGATGGAATAACTTGGAAAACAGATCCAGCTGACAAGACAGGCGACCGCAGACGGAAATCTAAAAAATTTTAAATGCAGTTTATAGCGCACTGCCAAGAAAAAGACGTAGACAAGCCAACCACAAGACAAAACACTGTAAGAATGTTGACTATGAATATGTGCTGAGTGCCTGGACATGACTGCTTCATCAGTCACTGTTCATTAGCTACAATTTTTTTTTTTTTAGCATTTCAGTGTACCTTCCAACTGTCCCTCGTATGTACGTTTTATATAGAACTTCTCCGGAAACTTTTTCTTGGCGGTTCGCTCTTAATTACATTTAAAACTGGGAAAACAGAACAGTTGTGGAAAAGTGCCCCTTTCTGGAGAAGTTCTATTTAAAACATACATAAAGGGATTGATAGAAGGTACACTGAAATGCTAGAAAAAAAATGTAGCTAAAAACTAGCACCAAAATAAGAACAAGCAAAGGATATAAGAGCAGAGCCGTGGCATAATCAGGACTGACAGAGGTACTGGAATGCAAATGGTTTCGAACAGAATGTGTTGGAACAGCTGTAGGAATGGTCGGTCAAATCAGAGGAGCTATGATAGAGTTTCGAAGGTTTCGGCTCTGGAAGTAATAATACAAACCAGTTGCTGTAAGTCTGAAGAGTGCCTATGTGTGGAGGTGGAACTGGGTAGGCAGCAGAGCAGATTGTTACATTTGACCTTGAAATTAGAAGGCAATGCAAAAGATGACCTCTGGAAGACAAAAGATCAGGATATAAGCACAGTCTTGATAAGGCAAATAGCACCGAGAACTGAGGTTGTCAGGAAAAGAGAAGTATAGAAAGTCAGGGAGGTGAACAGAACAGGATGCATACGGAGAAGCGCAAGAATGAGACAATATTTAAGAGATGAGAAAGAGAGTCGATGGTTTGAAGGTTGTAAAACGGAATATGTTGGAGGGAATGAAATGGAAAAAAAAAAAATACACGGAATAAAGAGAAGTTTGAAAACAACAGCAGGAACTGGAGTTGCTCTACATTCATTCTCAAGAAAGATCAGCACTTTCACCATGAACATGACGCCCAAACACGCACAATCTCTCTCTCTCTCTCTCTCTCTCTCTCTCTCTCTCTCTCTCTCTCTCTCTCTCTCTCTCTCTCTCTCCACAAAGTATACAGTAGACAGGGGTAGTTGGTTAGGATAGAAAGAAATAGGCACAGCAGTGAACGGAAAGTCCACTGTGGTCATTTAGGACAGAATGACGGACAGGGCAGGAAAGAGTCTGTTATCTCGCAAAGTACGACAGTGGCTAAGGGTGGTCAGTTCGGACAGAAAGAGATGGACATGGCAGGGAATGGAGTCTACAACCAACGACAACAACAAGGCCTGAGGCCACTCCTGTTCATGTTCCCACTAGGAGAAAAATAACAGTTGGGGGAAAATGAGGGAAATGAGTAAAAAGTAAAAAAAGCTGAAAATGAAAAGGGACATGTTAAAGGAGAGCATGCACACACAAATGTGTTTACGCGCATGTGTGTGTGTGTGTGTGTGTGTGTGTGTGTGTGTGTGTGTGTGTGTGTGTGTGTGTGTGTGTGTGCGCGCGCGCGCGTTTGCATGTGCGAGCAAGCGGGTAAGGGTATGTGAGGGAATATGATATAACACTAAGTTGCACTGAGAGAGACTGGATAAGAAATGTAATAGCAATGAACAGAAGTGGGTAGAGATGGTGTCGACCAAGGGGAAAGGGGTGGAGATTGAACAGAAGGGCTAGCGGTGGCAACAAAAAGTAAGGGTGGGGCAGACTAGGATCAGGGTCAGAAAGGGAAAGCAGGAGAAGTTCGGCAGATATTGGTAAACGTGAGAAAAGGAAGACGTGGGAACAGAAGGGATGAAAGGAGAGGGCAAGGAACTGGACGGAATCTCACATTTTGCTTTTTATCAATTATACCTCAAACGACATTTAGGGCTGAAGGTTTCAGGTTTTGAAAAAGAAATTGTAATCCTTATGGCCCAGCCCACCAATAAGAGCCTTTTTCAGGGCTATCAAACTTACACAAAACCCTCACACTAAAAAAGTAAATCAAATCACCGGGGGGGGGGGGGGGGGGGGGGATTCAACAAAAGAATGAAACAGAAGCAATTTCGCTAAGCTGTTGATGTTTTCAGACACATGAGAAAGGCCTATACTGATAATGACTGACATTTCACTGACTTTTAATGAGATAAAAACATTTCAATGCCACAAAAAACATCAACATTTTAATCAAAATGAGAAAATGCCAGAACACGGTCTACAACAGTGTGCCTGTGATGCAGACAGTCACACACCCGATCGTTATCCTGGCGTAAGTTTTGAATCAAACATTTCACTCTCTATATCAACTTGTTTGACCCCTGAACTGAGAAAGGGTAACACTATTTGAAAAGGAAAGAGAGGTATTACCTTCTCCCCCCCCCCCCCCCCCCCCCCCCTCCCCCATCCCGGGAACAGGTCTGTGACTTTTTTTTATCGTCACTTGTCAGTAGTTTAGTAGCTTCCGTGAACACAGCGTAATTGCCAACTCCTGACAACGACGTCAGTTTACTTGTTGGCACTTAAGTCTCCTCTTCGAAGAAAAGAACAAAAAAAACAAAAAAAATGCAGTTGAAATACCATTTATTGACTTACTCGTGGCCGTTAACTATCCTCGATAAACAATATACTGTGTTTTGTTCAGTGTTACATATTCTCTGTCGTAGGGGTGATGTGGTTGAACCATTAACAACGCATTGGAATACATTTCTGTCCGTGATGGAGAATACTTTGTCAAGTAGTGCTTTTTTCCCTATCAATACACTGTGTCATTCTTATCAATACTCTATATCAAGCAAATGCCTTCCATGAATGTATCTGTAATTTGTTATCCTTATCATCACATTCTTAGCCATTATATATATTCAATTAATGCCCTGGCTTTTTTTTTTGAGTAAATTTTCTGTGAGTGCGCCATGTTTGTCAGCAGTTAAATATATCTTCAATACATCGCAACTATTTCCAGGAAGTTAAATAGGATACATCAACGCTTGAATCGTTATGTAATTGCGCCGATTTTGCTGCCGCTAAATGAATCGGCATATTCGTATCCTCAACAAATACACTGTCTTTGCTGACAATTGAATATTCACAAAACGGCCCGTTAGTCAACAACTGATCAGCCCCAATGAAAACACACGGCGTGCGTTTGCCGCTGGATATCGACCACTGATTTTGTTCATGCTGACTATCCCCAATAAACACACAGCGTTAGTTAACAGTCAATCGTCCCATGTTACTGTCCATACGAATTTACTTGATGTTGGTTATCTGATATAATATGTACTCTCTCTCTCCCTCTCTCTCTCTCTCTCTCTGTGCGCTTGCGTGCTTGCTTGCTTGCGTGCGTGTGTGTGTGTGCGCGAGCGTGCGCGCACGTGCGCGCGCGCGTTCCATAGACAAATCCACAATTTTCATTTTGATCTCGTCATGGGAATTCATGGCACACGGGGCCGACTGACAGCGAATCGCTCTTCTGCTAGACTGTTGCATTTTTGATACGACAGCATGGTAAAAGCAAAGCGGGGTAGCGCGATTCGAAATGGGTCTAAGGGGAATAACTGTGATGGGGAAGCAGACGGGTGCACAAGTTAGTTCGCTATATTGTGAAGACGCTGTATGTCTTGTGCGGTTTTAGCGTGCGAAATTACCAGTGCCAACCAAGCCTCACGTACCTGGCCGGAGCAGACATCGGTGTGTTAGCAGACCCAAGGCTCCGCCCACCACTCCCATGGCCACTGCCGTGCCCGCCATCACCCCTGTCATGTCAACACACGCACGCACGCACGCACGCACACGCACGCACGCACGCACGCACGCACGCACGCACACGCACGCACGCACGCACGCACGCACGCACACACACACACACACACACACTCCTTATTCAGACGGATTGAATTCATCAGATAGTGTCAGATCCACTACACCAGATAGTGTCACATCCAGTACAGTAACACTCACGAACTATGCTGGCGTGTCGTGCAGTACTCCACTTCCTTTACACACATTTTTCCGAGGGCAAAATCATCGCCTGCAGCATCGGAGCAGCGATAACGGCAGTCCAGTGCTACACACACACACACACACACACACACACACCTCTCTGTGTGTCGCCCCACCGTATAGCTGACTGTAGGAGAGGTCAGTTTGACCGTTGGTATGGATGACACGTTACACGTTACGGAAGAAAAGAAGAAGACATGCGGCAGACCTGCGGGCAGTCAGGGATCCCCATCAGCGCTTTGCTCCGCCATTTGTAAATTTGTAACAGAGTAGAGATGGTACGAAAGCAAGACATGACGGGGTGCCTACAGGAACAGCGGGTCGTCGGTTCATTCCCAGCATGGAAGGCTGAAAGCATTTAGTCCCCGTGCCAGATCCAGATCCGCTGCCAAGTTAAGCTCTCTCTCGCATGCCATGCAGAAAGAGGTCCAGCGCCAAAGACTTCGGCGTTTTCTTCTGCTTTGGACAGAAGGTAGAGCTGGTTTGCCGGAGGTGCCAGCTGGTCGTGACGTCTGTTCACCTGTCATCGTTGTTCAGAAGGTACCCAAGAACGGTTCACTTATTCAGGATCCCTTTATTCATAATGAGGACTGCTGTTTGAAGTTGTTCTAAAGGAACCCAAGAATGGTTCACTTATTTCAGCAATCCTGTATTCATAATGAGGACTGCTGTTTGAAGTTGTTCTAAAGGAACCCTAGGACGGTTCGCTTATTTCAGTACTCCTGTATTCACAATGAGGACTGCTGTTGTTTGTTCTTCTAAAGCAACCCTAGAATGGCTCTCACTTCTTCCCAATGTACTCTGCTCACAACGAGGACCGCTGCCTTGTCTTCTGGAACTACTGAACTGTTGAAATGTTCTCTCTCAGCGGCAGGCCGGAGTTCCATTGCAGCGTGTTCCTGATGCTTTCTCCAACGACGAGTGCATGGAGATCTCCCTCCTTGTCAGTCAGAAGGTCACAGTCGCTCACGAACGTCCGACTGACCTGGCGCAGTGCTTAGCGTCGCGGATTCGTGGCTGGACGGTTGTGGGTTTGAGTCCCATCAGAGTAATCATTTGTAAGATTCTTCGGCTCCGACTGACTTCCACCTAGAGCTGTGTCTGCCGTGGACTCAGCTGGAAAGACTGGACAGCACACGGTCCGAGTTTCATCCACGACACGGAGGCGTCTCTGAGCCTCTGAGCAGGTTGCTCCAATCGCCTGGTCAACGCGGCAGATTGGCTGTGTTTCACGGGTCTAGGTGACAAAGGGGATGTGTTATGAAAGTATACGTATAAAACATCTCTGTCTTGTAGTCTCTCAGACCAGAATCCATAGCACAATCGTCACCATCCTCTTCAGATCGATCAGCATCAGACAAAAGTCTGAATAGCTTTGGCGTTCGATGCCTTTTTCACACGGCGTCCTTTGGATTTCATCTCCTTTTGGCAGTTGGTGTCGAGGTCAATGGGGGACTGTTGTTGAACGGACATGGCAGCGCCCTCCGGAGGGGGGGATCTCACTAACTCTGCGACTAAGCAATGACAGTCATCAGTAGGAGGGCTTAGCTCTTATCTAGGTGTCGTGCGTATGTTGGATCAGAACAGCCACCGCCGAACACCACCGAAGTGACTCGGCAGCAGTGCAGCGTCATCTCTGGTGGGTTGCCTCTTGGCGAATTTACATTAACTGCTCTCTGTGACTCAAAACAATGTTGGACAGCTGGTACCATAGTTCGTACTCTTCACACCGGCTGTTTTCCTCTCCCTTTCTTGCCCCCCCCCCCCCCTTTCCACTATCCATGTACTATCAGTTGTCTACAGTCGAACAAGATCATTTAACCTTTCAACACACGCACACACACACACACACACACACACACACGCACGAACACACACACGCACGAACACACCACATACCCATCACACACACACACACACACACACACACACACACACACACACACACACACATGTGCACGCTTGTTCTCACCTACCTGCCGAATACTGATCATCGCTGCTAAGGTAGGTCTGACAGGGACTGTGTTGCGGGGAGGCAGACCCAGCCGTGTGACGGGCAGCAGCATCACTGGTCTTGGCCAGCACTCGCGGCGCTGGCACTTTTTTCGCCGTTGGATCATCATCATCAAAAGCAGCAGCAGCAGCAGCAGGAGATGTCTTCGTCTCAGCCGGTGGCGCAGGCAGCTCCCCTGGCGCCAGGTGCACCACCTGGTTGTAACGGCTGATTCTCAGGCTGTCGGGGTCTGCTGTGATGTACGTCGGCTGAAAAATCATGGAAGGTAACTTCTGAAGGAACTACGAAGGCACACTATTCAGACACGGCACAGTCAGTGTGCTCTAAAAGCCATATCAGGGCTGGCAAAGGCAAAGTCAAAGTCAAAATCACTTTATTATCTCAAAAATGAGAAATTGAGACCAGGTGCAACAGTTAAAATACGCACAACAGGGGGACAGTACATGCAATAATCAATAAACAATGCAAAATGTCTTTGAGGATTCTCGAAGATTTTTAAAACAGAAAAAAAAAAGAACAAAATTCTGCAATGTTTCGGTCATAGACCGTCTTCAGGACTTTGACATAAAAAGTTGTATTAATCAACGAACAGTTCTCAAAGACTAAATGACCTTGCACTGCACCCACATCACTCAACCTGCATACATAAATGCCAAGACCTTTGACAACACTATGACGTTAGCACTGCATGTCGAGTTCTGAGCTGGTCTGTGGATGAGAGCCAGTGGAGTGCCTGTGTCACTGCTTCTGCCTCCACTGTTAGACTTGAAGGTGTTAAACTGTGCACTCCATTGTCTTCCTGGATAGTTCGGCCATTTTGCTTCACTGTGTATCCCCAGCCTGCCTTACCTTCCGTGACGGAACTGTCAGTGTGTGTAACAATATCATTTTGTTTTATGCCGAGATCTTCCATCTGCATCTGGATTTCTGCGTTTGTTTGGCCTACTGGCCATTCTCCTCAGTGTCTTCCTGGCTGTGGAGTGATGACAGTCTGAACGAGGCGTTTTAAAGTGAGGTGGATACTTTTCCCATTCCTTCGTTTCTTTGAAACTGATGACCGGCGCACAAGCTGTATACTGTCACTTATACTGTCACTTACTGTATACTGTCCCGTCTGCGATTTTCCACGTCCAAGATGAGTACCTTTGTTTCCTTGACTGCCGCGTGTATTGGGTTTGGGGGATATTGTCAAATGCCCTAAAGTGTGCTTTCACCTGGTCCAGCCTGTGTCTGACCTACACTGAAGGAAGGCCAAGCGAGTATCACAGAGTCTCAATTGGTGTGTCCTTCGTAGTTCCCAAGATCAGTCTTACTGCCTCATTTTAAAATTCTTTTTTTGATTCAGAAGACTGTTCTTTAGCAGTGTTGTAAGCCAATCCATACCCAGTCACATTGAGTACAACTGCGTGATACGGTCGGTAGAGATGGCGCTGTTCAGTGCCTTTAGCTGCCATTGTGTTCATGGCAGACAGGCCATTTTTGCATTTAAGAACCATTCTCAATATGTTTTCTAAAGGTTACCATTCTGTCGAAGCGTAGGTTGTCAGCTGATTCTGTTTGCATTCCATTGAAGGAAAGTGGTGAGGATACTTGTCCTGATGTCTTGTTGTTGAGAGTGCAGACTAATGTCAGGGCTTACGTAGGGTTGATGGACGATCCAAATTGACACCACTGAGCAATGTTGTTCAACTGCTACTGAACCGTTTTCGTTCTTTCGTGAGCATTCTTTGCTGTTTTGTAGATCAGACCGTCATTTACCTCTGTCAACATTCGAGCCATTCCGTTTCTATTGAGGCCTGCAAGGCCTTTGTTATAAACATTATACAGAACAGGGGGGAGTGGAAAAAACGTAGAGGTAATCCCATGGAGAATTTATGAGGTTCGGACGTCCAGTTTCCAGATCATAGCATGACGGTTTCGCTCCTGAAGTGCTGCTGCAATCCATCGTGTAAGCGTCCTGCTGACTTCATCGTTAAGGAGTAGTTCCATGGGAATCGAGAACCGGGCTTTGTTGTATGCGTCTTCCAGGTCTGTTGTTTAACTGCCAGTGTTGTTTCTTTCTTTGGAATCCTTCATGTGCTTAAGAGGCACACGCAGCCGCATTTTCGCCATGTACCGAAGTACGTGCATGCATCGCTGTTCTGCAGCCTCCTTGTTCGATATTTTATCTACTTTCAAGGTCTCCCGCCAGTTTTCTGCTATGATTCATTCCGTGAGCTTGCCTGCTACATTTGGCACAATGATCATGCGGCAGTCACTTAGCCGATGATGGTCTTTTCCTTGTGTTGGCAGAGGTTTCAGGGAACAGTTTGTCCAGTCTCTTGGGACACAGCCTTTATTGACACTGTCCCGGTAGAAGCTCAAGACACGGGTTCTGTCGTCTTCTGACAGCTGTTTGATATCTCTGCATGATGTTCTTGGTCTGGAACTGGAACACTACCATTAGCGCATTTAGCTATCGCTCCGTCCACTTCAGGCGCGGTTATTTTCTCTTGCATCATCATTGCCGGTTTCAACTAGATGTTAATTTAACGTGGTCAGCTCTTTCTTCTTTTGCTCCAAATTTCTCTGATCACTCTGTTCTGTGAATTGTAATGTGTGTGTGTGTGTGTGTGTGTGTGTGTGTGTGTGTGTGTGTGTGTATGTGTGCGCGCGCGCATGCTGTTGTGTCCGTTGTTGTGTGACAGTGTGTACGGGATCATGTGTTTGTGTGTGTGTGCGTGTGTGCGTGGGTGGGTGTCAACATGCACCCTTGTTTGTAGATGCATGGTACTACTGCAATAGTCATCTTCTTATTGGTTTCATTTATGTTTTCTTTAACCTTTTATGTAGTTGTAAGCGCTTAGGGCTTATGATGTAAGATGAAGCGCCAAGAATAATCATTATTATTATTATTATAATTGTTTCAGTAAAGCCGACCCTCACTTATCGGTCTTGACCGTTAGGATGTCTAGTGTGGCCTGAATACTGCGTTTTCCTTCCACGCGATGGCAAAACTGCTGAAACTGTATAAGTGTTGTGTCGTAACTGAATTAAGGGACTCACAATACTGTTGCCACGTACTTTCTTTTCGCTTCTTCAGCTACTCTTTTGAACTCTTCTTCAGCTACTCTTTTGAACTCTTCTTCAGCTACTCTTTTGAACTCTTCTTCAGCTACTCTTTTGAACTCCTCGGTCCCTTGCTCGCTGTCTTGCTTTGATGGCTGGACCAGGGCAACCCTGTCGTCTTTTCTCTCTGCCCAATTCTCACAGCTTTGCGTCACTCCTCACCGGCTGTTTCTGTGTCTCTCTGTTCTACCAGTATGGGGTTGGACAATTTGTTGAGCTTCTGCATGGTTTTCTTTTGCCTCTTCTAGTCCTTAACTTGCCTGTCCTATTTCCTTCATTTGCCCTACTGAAAAGGGTCCGTTTGGTTTGGTTTTACTGCTGATGGTTTCCGTCAACACCACAGCGGGATGACTTGACAGCGCTTGATGACGGCGCTCAAGGACGTGAGCAACACTGTGATCACATGTGACGGAAAAATGACCTCGCTAAAGGTCACCGCAATGAAAGTGAGCACAAAGTTCTCACCGGGGGTCATCCTCAAACAGCACGATCACCAGACGGTTGCCTCGCACTGCAGCTACGAGGTCTTGTGTCGCCTGGTCCAGGGGCCTTTCTTTGGCGGGGTCCAAGACGTGACTGCGCACCGGCGGCACGACAGCAAATCCAGCCACACGTCCACCGTGAACTGCTGCAGGCGACACTGACACCGACACACCGTCCGTCAATCAACGGGTCAATGGACTGGGAGGGGAGGGGGGGGGGGGGGGGGGGGGGGGGGCGGCGGATGACATGCACGCTTATCGTTCTTGTGGGTGTCACAACTATACACCCCCACCCCCTCTCACGTCGGTTTCTTTCAAATGCCAGCAGTCTGCGTGGATGTTTGTTACCTGCTGTCGTTTCAGATGGGGCAAATCTGACTGTATGTAACGTATCGCATGACAGCGAGTCAGGGGTTAATATGGGGCAAATCTGACTGTATGTAACGTATCGCATGACAGCGAGTCAGGGGGGTTAATATGGGGCAAATCTGACTGTATGTAACGTATCGCATGACATCGAGTCAGGGGTTAATATGGGGCAAATCTGACTGTATGTAACGTATCGCATGACAGCGAGTCAGGGGTTAATATGGGGCAAATCTGACTGTATGTAACGTATCGCATGACAGCGAGTCAGGGGTTAATATGGGGCAAATCTGACTGTATGTAACGTATCGCATGACATCGAGTCAGGGGTTAATATGGGGCAAATCTGACTGTATGTAACGTATCGCATGACATCGAGTCAGGGGTTAATATGGGGCAAATCTGACTGTATGTAACGTATCGCATGACAGCGAGTCAGGGGTTAATATGGGGCAAATCTGACTGTATGTAACGTATCGCATGACAGCGAGTCAGGGGTTAATATGGGGCAAATCTGACTGTATGCAATGCATCGCATGACAGCGAGTCAGGGGTTAATATGGGGCAAATCTGACTGTATGTAACGTATCGCATGACAGCGAGTCAGGGTTAATATGGGGCAAATCTGACGGTATGTTATGTATTGCATGACAGTGCATCAGGTTTTCATATGGGGCAAATCTAACTGCATGTTGTGCATTGCATGACAGTGGATCGGGGGTTAATATGGGGCAAATCTGACTTTGTAATGTATTGCACAACAAAATCAGGGGTTAATATGGGGCAAATCTGACTGTATGCTGTGTATTGCATGACAGTGAATCAGGGGTTAAAATGGGGCAAATATGACTGCATGTTACGTATTGCAAGACAGTGGATCAGGTGTTAATATGGGGCAAATTTGACTGTATGTGTTTTGCATGACAGTGGATCAAGTGTTAATATGGGCCAAATCTGACTGTATGTTTGTGTATTGCATGACAGTGGATCAGGTATTAATATGGGGCAAATCTGACTGTATGTAATGTAATGTATCGCATGACAGCGAATCAGGGTTAATATGGGGCAAATCTGACGGCATGTTATGTATTGCATGACAGTGCATCAGGTTTTCATATGGGGCAAATCTAACTGCATGTTGTGCATTGCATGACAGTGAATCAGGGGTTAATATGGGGCAAATCTGACTTTGTAATGTATTGCACAACAAAGTCAGGGGTTAATATGGGGCAAATCTGACTGTATGCTATGTATTGCATGACAGTGAATCAGGGGTTAAAATGGGGCAAATATGACTGCATGTTACGTATTGCAAGACAGTGGATCAGGTGTTAATATGGGGCAAAATTTGACTGTATGTGTATTGCATGACAGTGGATCAGGTGTTAATATGGGCCAAATCTGACTGTATGTTTGTGTGCTGCATGACAGTGGATCAGGTGTTAATATGGGGCAAATCTGACTGTATGTAATGTATCGCATGACAGTGAATCAGGGGTTAAATTGGGGCAAATCTGACTGTATGTCTGTGTATTGCATGACAGTGGATCAGCTGTTAATATGGGGCAAATCCGACTGTATGTTTGTGTATTGCATGACAGTGGATCAGGGGTTAATACAGGGCAAATCTGACTGTATGTAATGCACTGCATGACAGTGAATCAGGGGTTATTAATATTGGACAAATCTGATTTTATGCTATGAATTCGAACCACAGCGAGTAAGCTTTTAAGAGAGGACTACTCTGATCTTATTCCCTGGGTCGGGTGATGGTAGATTAGCCTCTAGACATGGGAAATCCAGGCAATGGTGTATCAGACGTTTGGTTCGTTGGGTAGTGTACAATTTACACCATCTGTTGAGCGACTCCCGATGAAGGTTTGAAATGCGTGGCTTTATTTCTAAAACTGTAATCCTTCAGATATGGCGGCATCCGACCTCCCATCCTCCACGCGTCCCCCAGTATGCCTGCCTCCAATCCAACCTTAACCCCCTACTCCCCCATCCCCCCTCCCCCCGCCCCATACACACGTCTCTGTGCGTTTCTCATCTGCGTGTTGGCTCTCACCTGCACATTCGCCACACGGAGCGGAGAGACCTGAACGATCTGAGCGACGCTGCGACGCACAGCACGCCGAAACTCCGGCTGAAAGTTCTGCAGCAGCTTCCAGAATGTGTCTGACACACACACACACACACACACACACACACACACACACACACACACACACACACACACACACACAGGCACGCGCGCACGCACGCGTGCGCACACACACACACACACACACACACACACACACACACACACGCACACAGGGATTCATTCACTCTCCCTTAGTTTTATTCATTTGCTTCATTTATTTATCATGTCATTTATCCACTTCATGAAAATTCCTTGTTGTTCACTTCCCATGGGGTGTGCCCAGTGCCAGCCTTTCAGCTCTACACTCTCCGTGTCTGACTTCCCTCAGCCAGGCGTCCGCTTTCATTCATAATAACAATGATAATCATAGTAATAATAATAATAATAACAATGATAATCATGATTATTTATGGCGCCTAATCCGACATCATAAGCCCTAAGCGCTTACAGATACATAAAAGGTTCAAGAAAACAAATAAAACCAATCAGAAGACGAATCTTGCAATAAGCAGCAATTCCTCCAGCAACCCAGACAAGTTTCCACCGGAGCTGGCTTCAGTCACTAGGGTAAACAAAAAAAGAAAAAAAAAAAAAAAAAAGAAAGGACCCTATTCCCAACTGAAAACACATGACAACTTGGCATCACAATAATCACTGACACTCGCACAGCTACAGTACAGAGCAATACTGACGACTGCTTTCTCTACGTGAGTGAAAGAGGGACAGAGACCCCATCCCCACCCCCCACCTCCACACACTCACACACAAACCCCACCCCACTTACTGGAAAATGCTGAAGACAATGCGATTGGTGGGCAGGCCAATGAAACAGCTGTCCAGGGTGATGCCCTCCAAGATGTCGGCCACGCTGCCCACGTAGTCGTACACGTTGGTCACCGTTTGCTGACGAGACCCGAACTGTTGCAGGACCCACGTGTGAACACGCACATAAGCATGCGCTCAGGGACAGACAGACAGATACAGACAGGCAGACATACATACACACACACACACGAACGCACATACAGGCACATACAGGCACGCATGCGCACACACACACACGCGCGCGCGCGCACGTGCACACACACACATACACACACACAAGCAACCAAGCACGCGCACATGGACAGACACAGACACAGGTGCACAAAAAATATGCATGCAAACACATGTGCACGTCCGAGTAGAACATGCACATTCACAGATAGTAATACATAAACACATAGGCCTACGTGCATGCACACTCACACACACATAGACACACACGCGCTTGCTTGCGCACATTCACACGTGCGCACACACGAACGCACGCACACATGCTCATACGTATACGCAAACACGCGCGGGCGCGCACACACACACAACACACACACACACAAAACACACTTCTCCCTCACCCCGCCACCCCTCCCCCACCTTCCTTCCTTCAGTTTCTCACCTCTCTCGCCCCCCTTCCCTCTCTCTCTCTCTCTCTCTCTCTCTCGCTCACCTCACCACACCAACTCACTGCTTTGCCTCTCTCCCCCCACCCCCCATCTACCCCCTCGGTCTTCCACCCCACGCACCTCTCTACCCCACTCCCTTTGCTTCATGTGAAACGACACGAGGCATTCTCTAACTCACATCCTGCAGAGTCTGAACGAGTTGCATGGGGATGGTACCGACGCCCCCCGGGGTTATTCAAGTTGCGCCATCCGGCCTGAAACGAAGAGCGATGCCTTGTATGGTCGTCTCTCCCGTCTCTGTCTGTCTGTCTGTCTGTCTGTCTGTCTGTCTCTCTCTCTCTCTTCCATGTCGTCTCCTGAATCTTGAAATCAGAATGTCTGCTGGGTTAGGAATGCGTGCGTGCTTGCGTGCGTGCGTTCGTGCGTGTGTGTGTGAACGTGTGTGTGAACGTGTTTGTGAACATACTGTGTGTGTGTGTGTGTGTGTGTGTGTGTGTGTGTGTGTGTGTGAGTGTGTGTGTGTCCGTGTGTGTGTGTGCGCGTGTGTGCGTGTGCGCGTGCGTGCGTGCACACGCGTGCATATATACATGAGTGTAATCCTTTTCTCATTATCTATATACCCATTTCATTTTTTACGGCCGTGTATTTATGTGACTGTAAACTTCCTGATCTACGGGCAGCCTAACTTTTCGTGTGTTGACCTTTTTTTTGTTTTGAATGATATTAGCGGCACTGCTTTCATTGAGGAAGTGTTGACAGGACATGACAACGTCACAGCCTGCTGGGCGATTCCTGCCCCCGCTGCTCCTGCTATGCCGGCACACTCCTGAATAGATAACACCGACACGCTCCGCTCTTTACACAGATCAAGAATACTGCATGAACACATGTGTACATAATGATTATCATGTTCATAAGCCCTGGATAAAAGATGCATGTGTACATAATGATTATCATGTTC
>JADBJO010002950.1:125000-135000 GCA_016801955.1 Conus betulinus
CACCTGGGCGGTACGCAGACCACAGACGTCACTGCCAGGACGGGCAAGGCACGGGGTGCCCGAGTCATGGTGAAGCGCGTGCGTGTGTACACACACACACACACACACACACACACACACACACATACACGCACACACGTGCGCACACACACACACACACACACACACACACACACACACACACACACACACACACACACACACATACATACACACACGCGCGCGCCTGTGTACACGCACACACGCGCGTGCACACACACATACAGTGACTGTGTGTGTGTGTGAGGGAAGGGAGTAAGAGGAAAGGAAGGAATTCTGTTTTACGTCTCGTCACACATATAGGTGATTGCAGACGTCTAAATAACATAGTGTTTACAATTTTAGACTATTATCATAAAAAAGAAGAGAAGAGGACGATGTCGTTACATAGAACAAAAATAAAGGACAGATGAATTATAGGACAGTAACTATGAAAAATTATATAGAAATATAACTAAAGTAATCTAACTTACGATTATGATTATAAAATGTTCCTTAATGGACTTTCCAAAAGGTGTCTCGTTAATTTAACAAGAGAAATAACTGGCAACGAATCTAAAAAGTCAAACACATTAACATACCCAGTGTCAGCACTTGGTATAACACCATTCAAAAAGGGTTTCGTTAGTTCACAATCAAAAATCACATGTTGAACTGAAAGATCCCCACGACATACACACTTAACAGTCTGGCAATACTTGGTTCGTAGGGAATTACATGAAAGTCTAAAAGCCAGGCTTGAAACCGGTCGGCTAATCGACACAAAGTTTGACAGAGTTTGCTGACGAGGTTTTGATGAGGAACTGTATTGACTCCAGAAATCCCTTTCGATGATATGACTAATTTCCTTGTGTAAGAGGAGAAGGTGTGAATGTGTATCATTTTCATTTGGTCAGAAGTATACTCCAAGCAAAACATAGCAGAACGAAAGTGCCAATGCAACACATATTTGGTGTTCGTCCTTCGATTTCCAAGATGACCATGACTTCAATCTCAGATGGAAGATCGCTGAGTGTGGGTCCTTAGGTGGCTGGTTAGGTCGATCTGGGCCCGGAAGGAACGCCTACATGTGAGACACATGTGGGTGGGTGTTACAGTGGAGGTGGAGGTAGCTCTGGCCTTGCGCGCGGCTCGCTTTCTCTCAGCTTCTGCTGTGCGTCTCTTCTCTGATGTATATGCATCCTTTGTGAGGCTGCTTCGCCAGGCTGGGTGGTCCAGGGCAAGCGACTCCCAGGTGTTGAGGCTGATGTTCAGGCCTTTGAGGGACACTTTGAGGCAGTCCTTGAAACATTTCTTCTGCCCCCCCCCCCTTCCCCCCCCCCCCCCCCCCCCCCCCCCCCCCCCCCCCCCCCCCCCCCCCCCCCCTTGCCCCCCAACTTTGCACTGCCCTGACTCAGTTCTCCGTACAGCAGTTGCTTCGGCAGTCGACTGTCTGGCATTCTGACGATGTGGCCAGCCCATCAGGCTCGGGATTTCTGAAGGAGAGTGTAGATGCTGGGGATGCTGGCCCTTTCCAAGACCTCAGTGTCTGGGACTTTGTCCTGCCACTTGATGTGTAGGAGTCTGTGCAGACAGCTGAGGTGAAAATGGTTTAAGCTGTTTTTGGCGTGTCTGCTGTAGACAGTCCAGGTCTCAATGGCGTAGAGGAGAGTGGTTAGTACCGCTGCATGGTAGACCTTCAGCTTGGTGGTAAGGCTTAGTCCTCTCCGCTCCCAGACATTTTAACGGAGTCCCACAAACACAGAGCCGGCTTTGGCAAGCCTGTTCCTGACCTCTGCGTCAGTGTTCACAGCTCGTGAGAGTGTGCTGCCCAGATAGGTGAAGTTGTCAACTGCCTGTAAGTTCTGTCCCTTCACCGTGATGTGTGGTTCCTGGTAAGGTTTACCTGGCGCAGGCTGATACATCACTTCGGTCTTTTTGGTGCTGATGGTGAGACCGAAGTTGTCGCAGGCTCGTGAGAGGCAGTCCATTTCGTGCTGCATCATCCGCTCTGTGCTGGCATTGAGCATTGACCATACATTAGTGCATGAATAAACCCAGACGTTTTGAATCAAACCTTAAAACATCAAAATCAGCAAATGATTGTCCATCTGTTAAAAAAATTCATGGTGTGTTACACATGAGCCAGTTTCAGGAAGAAAAAAATGACAGAAATAAAAAAAGAGGAGGATGGATGTCCCACTGTTAAAAAAGAAAAAGAAAAAAGAAGAAGAAAAAGGTAAAAGAAAGAAGCGGGGTGAAAAATTGGAGGCTAGAGCACAAAAAAGGAGGGAAAAAAGAACATCCAGCACAGCTGCAACACCTGTGCGTCTTAACCTCCAACGCCAGACTCGGTCCTGCAGTAAGACGGTTCTCAGACGTGGAGGAGGACAACTAAAGCGACGCGACACCACACCTTCCTCAACAAGCAGTCTGAGGCGTGGTGCCAACACCCAGCGTGCCACGGGAAGAACCAGCAACGAGCAGGTGTGACCAACAGGGCGGCACGTGAAGCCGTCACACCACACACATCTGGAGGAGGACCTGGGGCTGGATAGACCCACGGCCTCCAGCATCACGCTCTCACCATGAACCCGCAGGGCAGAAGGAAGAGGGTAAGGGTAAGGGTCATGCTGCTTGTTGCCCAGCCGACAGCAAAAGGCCATATCAGGGCTGTCACCGCGCTGAAGCCAACTCACAAGTCATTAAGAAGAAGAAGAAGAAGAAGAAGAAGAAGAGAGGAAGAGAAGAAGAACAGGAAGAACAACAAGAAGAAGAAAACACCCTCATTCACACAACCCTTTAAAACCCACCTTCTAACAACACACCAGATACTCTGTTAAAAATCTTTCTTCCATGAAGTCCTAGATCAGATGGAAAATGTTAATCCTTCAGAAATCCAAAGATCACATCAGATGGGACATCTCTGAACAAGTTTTTTAAAGTTTTTTTTTAATGGAGTCAGGGTGGCCTATGCCACCTCCGGGTGAAGGATCTTTGTCTGTGCCCTTCATCCTGTACAACAGGATGGCCTACGCTACCTCCGGCTGATAGATCTTTGTGCCCTTCATCCTGTACAACAGGATGGCCTACGCTACCTCCGGCTGATAGATCTTTGTGCCCTTCATCCTGTACAACAGGATGGCCTACGCTACCTCCGGCTGATAGATCTTTGTCTGTGCCCTTCATCCTGTACAACAGGATGGCCTACGCCACCTCCGGCTGATGGATCTTTGTCTGTGCCCTTCATCCTGTACAACAGGATGGCCCTTCACCTCGGCTGATGGATCTTTGTCTGTGCCTTCATCCTGTACAACAGGATGGCCTACGCCACCTCCGGCTGATGGATCTTTGTCTGTGCCCTTCATCCTGTACAACAGGATGGCCTACGCCACCTCCGGCAGATGGATCTTTGTCTGTGCCCTTCATCCTGTACAACAGGATGGCCTACGCCACCTCCCGGCAGATGGATCTTTGTCTGTGCCCTTCATCCTGTACAACAGGATGGCCTACGCCACCTCCGGCAGATGGATCTTTGTCTGTGCCCTTCATCCTGTACAACAGGATGGCCTACGCCACCTCCGGCAGATGGATCTTTGTCTGTGCCCTTCATCCTGTACAACAGCTCTGAACACAGGGCCTTTGCCCGTTTCCCTCTTCTTCTTCTTTCATTTCTTCTTCTCTCTCTCCCTCCCTCTCTCTCTCACTCTGTCAGTCACACGCGCGCGCGCACACACACACACACACGCGCGCGGGCGCATGCACGCACGCACGCACACACACACACACACACGCACGCACACACACACACACACACACACACACACACACACACACACACACACACACACACACACACTCACTCACTCACTCACTCACTCACTCACACACACACACACACACACTCACTCACTCACAAACACACACACACTTACCTACCTGGCCCTGATATGTGTAAACGCCGCTCAGACCCAACATGCCCGAGGCGCTTCTAACCTCAGGGTCACCGGGTCAGCGATCCGTGCGAGGTCAGGGTCAGAGGTCAGAGGAGAGACACGGTGCAGTTGCCTCTCTTGACATCCAATACATACTCCGTGCCTGTGAGGAAAACGCACGCACGCACGCATGCATATGCGCACGCGCAAACACACACACACACACACACACACACACACACACACACACACCGTCAATCATCCAGTTTGTGCGAGCATGTATGCGTGTATCTGTAGGCATGTGTGTGTATGTGTGTGTGTGTGTGTGTGTGTGTGTGTGTGTGTGTGTGTGTGTGTGTGTAGGGGGGGGGGGGCGGCTTCATGTTACCATGCGTGTGTTTACGTGCGTGCGGAAGAGTGCAACCGACAAGCAGAAACTGGGTGTTAGGTGACTGACATTCTCCAGGAATCCACAAGGACACAAAGGCAATCGGGAAGAAACTCTAGCAGCTTTAACAGATCCTCTCGAAAAATGATCCGCTCCACTCTTCAGAAATGCTGCCTGGATACTGGAAAGAGAAGCAGCAAGGCAATAGTTATTATCTGCATTGCTGTAGCTCAGCCCATCACACACACACACACACACACACACACACACACACACACACACACACAGAGAGAGAGAGAGAGAGAGAGAGAGAGAGAGAGAGAGAGAGAGAGAGAGAGAGAGAGAGAGAGAGAGAGCCTGTCCAGGGTTGTCGAATTCATACTGGAATAAAAGTTCATATCCTAGGAAGGCTAGCCGGAATAGCCCAGTTGGTGCAGCGCCGGACTCATAATCTTGGTGATCCTGGGGTTGCGGGTTCGAATCTCTGCCGGGCGGTTTCGGTACAGGGGGATTTTTCGCTCGGAATTAACATTGGTTGGTTTTGACTCCATTTCTCATACCGTCCTTCGAATGAAACTGTAAACTGAGGTCCCGAGTGTGAACGCACGCCTAACATCTTGCACACACGTTACACACAGCATGCACCCGGCGTGAGACATGAAAAGAATGAAGGGAGTAAGGAAACGGAGCGAACGATACTGACTGGGTGACGCGAAAAAAAAACGACTGAATGAAGCGCCGGCAGGCAGCTCTTCAGTCAGCACTACCCAGATAGGCAGCCCGCTGCGTACTCGAGTGTGCGGATTATCCGCGCCTAGAACCTTTGGGAAGGCGCTTGATAAATGCTATGATGTTTCTATTATTATCATTATTATTATTATCATCATCGTTATTATCATTATTACTAATATTATCATCATTATTACTATTATCATCACCATCATCATTATTACTATTCTTCTTCCTCTTATCATTATTATCATTATCATTATTATTTTTTATTACTATTACTATTATATCATTATTACTATCATCATCATCATCGTTATTACTATTACTATTCTTCTCCTTTTCCCTATCATAATTATCATTATTATTGAGTCCTGAACACGCCACAACCAAGCAACAGGCCCCGTGACACGGCACTTAAACCACTGACATACCCTTACAGCGGTCGGCACCAGCCGGTCCTGAGAACGCCAGCCATTCCAAGTGAGCTTTCCGCCCCCTAGATTAAATCATTTAAAAAAAATTGATAAAGGATCTCTACCTATAACAATAAAGACATTACAAAACCAAGCTGGGAAAATGGACAGCGCAGAAATGGACAGATTGTGGCTTCCCTGGACATGCAGTACAGTGTACAATGGTCTGGACCGAACTAAAGCCTCTCTCTCTCTCTCTCTCTCTCTCTCTCCAACACGCATGCATGCAAGCATACACACGTGGACTCTCCCTCTCCCTGTCTCTGTCTGTCTGTCTGTCTGTCTGTCTGTCTGTCTCTCTCTCTCTATCTCTCTCACCTGTGTTGAAGTCATTGACCACCGTGAGGGTGTCCGTGCCAAATTTGGCCGTGAAAGGGGAATAACCCAGATAGTGGAAGATGACGATGAGCGCCTGAGCATCATATTTCTCCTGCTCACGCCATGCAACACACAGACACGGATGAGTGACGAGGATGACGACATCAACAGTAATGTACAGATTTCAGTTTTACTTTCATAGCTAAAGCCTGTAGAGGGACCAAGAGATCGAAACGCGCTGCTTCCGTACTGTCATTCTGTTCGCTCCATTCGTTCGGAGGTCTGGCAACACAAACGTTTATTGTCAAAATAAAGATGGGCAACGAACACGGCTCAGTGTGACGTGCAGACACACCAAAGGCGAAAGCCATGACAAAGCGAACGAACGAATATAAAATAAGTTCATTCATAAACACACTAACAAATGAAAGACAGCAAAGTAAACCTCACATCTCTCGTCTCGTCTTATTTCACGCTTTCTTTTGTGCTGCGTCATCGTCTGTGTCACCTCGGAGGCATTGTGCCCACGCCGCTCATTTAAACTCCCCGTCCACAGCCACAGCCAGGCCCAAACCCGCCGCAGCCCCCGGCACCGGCAATCCACAGGGAGCAGTCAATGTCAAGTCGTCATGAGGCAACCCACCGGAGGAGAGACTGCACTGCTGCCGAGTCACTTCGGTGATGTTCAGTGGCGCCTGTTCTGATGCAACACACGCAGGATACCACCTACCAAGCCCCCTACTGACGAAGATAATTGCTTAGTCGCGGAGCCAGAATGAGTGAGCTCTCCCTCCGAAGGGCGCCACCACGTCCGTCCAACGACAGCCCCCATGAATTTGCCGATACCGGTGACCGCGACAATCAAACCAAGGTCACAGATGCGGGAGAGGTACTTGAAACCGAGGTCACCATGACAGCAAGGCATGAAGGGCAACAGAATGTTGAGACTTTTTTAATGCTGATCGACGAGGATGAGGATAATTAAGATAATGCTAAGGGATTTCCATTCCGGTCTGAGACTGCATGATCGAGTTGTACTCTACGCTTACTTTCATGATACATTCCGGCGTCCACCAGGCCCGAGAGATACAGACACCTGCAGTGTTGGTCAGGGAATTTGTACAACACCCTCTGAGATGCTTCCATTCAGTGGATGAATCTCGACTGTGTGGTCCCAGTCTTTCCAACTAAGCCCGTAGCAAACTCAACCCTTGTTAGGAGCCGGCCGGGGCAGAAACTGCCTCCAAATAAATGTCTCTGATGGGATTCGAACCCACGATTTTTTTTTCCCACCTTTAACTGGCCTGAGATGCGCCGCAGAGCAACGCCATGACATTTTGCGTGCACTCTTTAACTGGCCTGAGATGCGCCGCCAAGAGCAACACACACAAGTACGTGCGTGCACTCACTCACTGTTCTTTTCTGGACCAAAGCCAGGCCACCACACGTGCCCTCATTCATTGTCCTTTTCTGGTTCAAAGCCCAGCCCACCACACGTGCCCTTACTCACTGTCCTTTCTGGCTCAAAGCCCAGCCCACCACACGTGCCCTCACTCATTGTCCTTTCTGGTTCAAAGCCCAGTCCCCACACACGTGCCCTCACTCACTGTCCTTTCTGGTTCAAAGCCCAGTCCACCACACGTGCCCTCACTCACTGTCAGTTCGGGTTCAAAGCCCAACCGATCACAATCTGCCACACAAAGACTGTCGCCACAAAAGCAAACAAACAAATAAACAAACAACACACGTCACACAATTCTGTCACATTAAAATAAAAGGTGGGAAAAACAGGAAACAAACAACCCTGACAACAATGTATTTACATACACAATAAAACGCAGTGCCAGCTATGTCGCTTGACTTATCACCTCCAGATTACAGTAAAAGAAAACTGAAACCATTGCTAACATCACACAAAACGCAACCCCCGCACCTCCCCCAACCCCCTGACGCAGATAAGTGAACATGGAATACTCAGTGCCCTCACCAATACCGACAATACCACTATCCAGGAACGATCCTCCAACGGTACACCCAGACTGTTGTCAACGTGTAACCCCACACACAGAAGGTAAAATGTATTCCAGAGCGATGGGGAATGGGAGACGAAGGAAAACCATTAAGAAGCAGGCGCCCATACCAGAAGGATGCTGAAAGTCCAGCAGACGAGAGTGGCAGAGAAAGGAACGTTTCAGGCAAACGTTTTTTCTACTTCATATTGAAAGTATCCAAGGCATCCTTACAAAAGCAGGCGGGCACGTGCACTCCTCCCCCTCTCCCCCCTCTCTGTGCCTCTCTCTCTCTCTTTCTCTCTCACACACACACACACACACACGCGCGCGCGCGCACTAGAACGACATTTTTGGAGACTGCTTTTGGGAGATCGTGAATAAGGATGTTAAAAAGAATAGGTGCTAATACTGAGCCTTGCGGAATTCCCATATCTAGTTTTCTGAGTGTTGAGTGTCTTCTTCCTACTCTGGCTAACATACTTCTATTATTTAAAAAAGATTTAATATAATTGTACATGTTTCCAGATATTCCAATCAGTTTCAGTTTGTATAACAAGCGCTTGTGCCAGACTTGGTCATAGGCTTTTTTTAACATCAAAGAAGGTAGCGAGTATACTTTCCCTACGAGCAAACTGACTAGCTTTATTTGAGTAGCTATTTTAACCAAGTGCTCAACTGTAGATCTTCCTTTCATAAATCCAGCTTGATTAATTGGTATTACATTGTTCTTTTCACAAAAGTGCATGAGCCTATTTAAAACAATTTTTTCTACAAGTTTACCACAATGGGAAGTGAGAGCTATTGGGCGGTAGCTGTTTTTTGTCATTCATAGGTTTACCTGGTTTTAAAATTGGAACGACTATTGAATCTTTCTATATTTGAGGAACAACGCTATTTTCCCGGCAATTCTGAACTGTATGATGCAGGAAAACAATGCAGTTATCAGGGAGATGTTTTAACATTTCATTGCTCACAATGTCAAGACCAGCAGATGATACCTGTATGTGGATGGAAGTAACTCTGAAAAAGTCAACCCCACAAAAGCACAGAATTATGCTAGAAGACTATATCAAAGAGATTTAGATAGCATAGGGAACTATATGAAAGAAAATGGTCTGTCCTTGTCTACTGAAAAAACAAATATGTTGTTGTTTAATGCAGGAAGCAATCCAGAAAATTTATCAGTCTTCAAACTTCTAGGGGAACCTTTAGAATATAAACAAAGTATTACATTTTTAGGACTTTTCTTTACTCCAAAATTATCTTAGAATATTCATTTTGAATACATATTTACAAAGGCTAGGAAAAGTTTGAATTTACTAAAGATCATAAGCAGACTACCTTGGGGAATGGATTCAAAAACTCTACTTCATCTTTCTATTGCTCTTGTTAGATCAAAACTTACATATGGTCAAGAAGCGTACTTTAGCGCTCCAAAATTTCTTCTAAAAAAGTGACAAAGTTTGGATTGCAAAGCCATTAAATTTGCACTTGGTATCCTTATTCATGCCTCAAACGCAAAGACATATAGAGAAGCTGGAATCTTGCCCCTTGATGATTATCGTGAACTTGCTGCATCAAAATTTGTCATAAAATCGAGTGCTGGTGATAATACACATTCAAGAAGATTTAAAAATTAGATCGGACACTGACTTTCCAAAAAGAGCAATTACGATTAAATCGCAAGAAAACAATAGCTACATATACTTCTGATTTGATTAAATGTTCAAAAATAGATATTAAAGAAGTGGCTAAAAAAACCGTCTTCATTTTTATTCCATCATGGGAGATACCAAAACCTGTTCTTGATACTGGTTATTCTGACATAAAAAAGTAAATATTAATATCATCACAAATTTAGCAAAATCACATGTATACGAAAGATATCAAAATAATTTTCAGATATTTACTGATGGTTCAGTTTTAGATGATGGAAATGTTGGTGCAGCATTTGTTATTCCTTCCCTTAAAACTCAAAGATCGTTCTTTCTGGGTAGGAATTTATCTATATTCACAGCCGAATTAGTAGCTATATGATGGCAATGGAATTTGTAACAGATCTTCCCATTAACATCGCTCAGATAGTTTTCTTTGTAGATTCAAAATCAGTCCTACTTGCCCTTG
>JADBJO010002950.1:140000-155000 GCA_016801955.1 Conus betulinus
CTGGCCCTTAGAACCCTTTAGAGTCAGAACACAAACTCAGTAAACGACACTCTGGCCCTTAGAGTCAGAACACAAACTCAGGAAAGAACCCGCCCTTAGAGTCAGAACACAAACTCAGTAAACGACCCCTGGCCCTTAGAACCCTTAGAGTCAGAACACAAACTCTGTAAACGACCCCTGGCCCTTAGAGTCAGAACACACAAACTCAGTAAACGACCCCTGGCCCTTAGAACCCTTTAGAGTCAGACAGAACACAAACTCTGTAAACGACCCCTGGCCCTTAGAGTCAGAACACAAACTCAGTAAACGACCCCTGGCCCTTAGAACCCTTTAGAGTCAGAACACAAACTCCGGAAACGACCCCCCCCTCCCCCGCTCTTAGAGTCAGAACACAAACTCAGTAAACGACCCTTGCCCTTGGACTCAGAACACAAACTCAGTAAACGAACACACCCCCCCCCCCCCCCCACCCTTAGAGTCAGAACACAAACTCAGTAAACGGCCCCTGGCCCTTAGAGTCAGAACACAAACTCAGTAAACGACCCCTGGCCCTTAGACTCAGAACACAAACTCAGTAAACGACCCCTGGCCCTTAGACTCAGAACACAAACTCAGTAAAACCCCCTTGCCCTTGGAGTCAGAACACAAACTCAGTAAACCCCCCTGGCCCCTTGGAGTCAGAACACAAACTCAGTAAACGACCCCTGGCCCTTAGAGTCAGAACACAAACTCGGAGAAAAAGCCCCCTCACCCAAAAGGGTCAAGATACTGACTCAGAGAAACGACCCCTCACCCGTGAGATCAACGCGTCAAGGGAAACCCCCCTCACCCCTTGGGTCAACACATCAAGGAACGACCCCTCACCCCTCAGGTTAACACGTAACACGTCAGCTCAGAGATACGTATAAGGTTAAAACACCAGCTCAGAGAAGCGCCCCCTCACCCATGAAGCACACACATCCACCCAAGGAAAGAACCCCTGACCTGTGAAGCACAAACCCACACAAGGAAACGACCCAGCACCCAGGAAGCCCAATAGCTCGGCAGGCCTGAAATAGCTCAGTCGCTAGAGCGGCGGACACGTGATCCTAGTCATTCTGGGGTGAAGGGGTTCGAATCTCCGGCGGACCATTTCCCCCTCTAAGTTAACCTTGGCTCCGACTTCTTTTCCAGAAACGATCCAGATGGGAGTCAACCTAAACTCTGTGCGTGGACGCACGCACCAACATCCTGTGCACACGTCCAATCCTTTTACCAACTTTCCAAAGAGGCCAGTCTGATCCGTTGGTACGGATGACGCACGCACGCATATTGTATGCTTCCTCCGTGAAATATGGAAAGAACGAGTGAACAATTGAGCGACTGATATTAGACTGAATGACACGGGGAAACGACCAAATGCAGCGCCAGTAGACAGCTCTTCAGTTGGCTTTACACAGTTAGGCAGCCTTTTGCGTAAAACAAGGCAGAGAGTACAGCGCTTACAGCTTGCTCTCTAACCGGGTGTAGGTGCTGTGCAAGTACTCACTAAAATGAATGATAAAAAAAAAAACACAATATCAAAACCCATGCTCCAGAAAATTACCGTCAACCATTGTGGGCAAACCGACACAAGGAAATGTCTCCTCACCCAAGGGGGAAACCTGCACAACCCACTATGAAAGACAAAACCCCACACCATGAAAGACAAAACCCACACAAGGAAACCAACCGTGAAAGACAAAACCAAAACACAGAGAATTCGAACGTCCCCTTCCTTCCCAAATGAAAGCCAGACCCACACTCAGGGAAGACGACTCCTTTCTTCCCACAGGTACCTCAAACCCAGGCACAAGGAAACTGACCTCTTTCTACCCGTATAGCTGTAATCCCAGACTGAGGTGAAACGACCCCGCTCTACCCCATTAAACTCATAATTGAAACACAGCAAAACGAACCCCTTCTCACCCACATAGAGCTCAACACTCACACAAGGAAATGACCCCTTCTCACTCACATGGAGCTCAACACTCACACAAGGAAATGACCCCTTCTCACTCACATGGAGCTCAACACTCACACAAGGAAATGGACCCCTTCTCACTCACATGGAGCTCAACACTCACACAAGGAAATGGACCCCCCTTCTCACTCACATGGAGCTCAACACTCACACAAGGAAAATGGCCCCCTTCTCACTCACATGGAGCTCAACACTCACACAAGGAAATGACCCCTTCTCACTCACATGGAACTCAACACTCACAAATGGTACGACCCCTTCTCACCACTGGAGCTCAACACTCACACATGGAATTGACCCCTTCTCACTCACACTCAACACTCACACAAGGAAACGACCCCTTCTCACTCACATGGAGCTCAACACTCACACAAGGAAACGGCCCCCTTCTCACTCACATGGAACTCTACACTCACACAGGAAACGACCCTTCTCACACTCACATGGAACTCTACACTCACACAGGGAAACGACCCCTTCTCACTCACTCAACACTCACAAATGGTACGACCCCTTCTCACTCACATGGAGCTCAAAACACACACACGGGGAAACGACCCCTTCCTACTCACATGGAACTCACAAATGGACGACCCCTTCTCACTCACATGGAACTCTACACTCACACAGGAAACGACCCCTTCTCACTCACATGGAACTCAACACTCACAAATGGTACGAACCCTTCTCACTCACACAGCTCAAAACACACACACGGGGAAACGACCCCTTCTCACTCACATGGAACTCAACATTCACAAATGGTACGACCCCTTCTCACTCACATGGAACTCATAACTCATCAGGAAAACGACCCCTTCTCACTCACATGGAACTCATAACTCTCACAGGGAAACGACCCCTTTCTCACTCACATGGAGCTCTACATTCACACAGTGAAACGACCCCTTCTCACTCACATGGAACTCAACATTCACACAGGGAACGACCCCTTCTCACTCACGTGGAACTCATAACTCACACAGAGAAACAACCCCTTCTCATTCACTCATGGGACACGCTCACACAGGGTAATGAACCTTTTCACACTCACATGGAGCTTTACCTTCACGGGGAAACGACCCCCTTCTCACTCACATAGAGCTCTTCACTCACACAGGGAAACGACCCCTTCTCACTCACATGGAACTCAGCACTCACACAGGGAAACGACCCCTTCTCACTCACATGGAACTCAGCACTCACACAGGGAAACGACCCCTTCTCGCTCACATGAAACATGAAACTCAACACTCACACAGGGAAACGGCCAATTCTCACCTACATATGATAGCAAATTCTCGATTCAGGGAAACGACCACTCTCCTTTCTGCATGAAGGACAAAACCCAAACACAAGCAAACAACCCTTCCCACCCATAGGAAGAACAAAACTCAAACACAGACAAACCACCCTTCCCACTCATAGGAAGAACAAAACTCAGACACAGACAAACCACCCTTCCCGCTCATAGGAAGAACAAAACCCAAACACAGACAAAACCACCCTTCCCACTCATAGCAAGAACAAAACCCAAACACAGACAAACCACCTTTCCCACTCATAGGAAGAACAAAACCCAAACACAGAAAACCACCCTTTCACCCATACAAAGAACAAAAGCAAACACAGACAAACCATCCTGTCACCAATACAAAGAACAAAACCCAAACACAGACAAACCACCCTTTCACCCATACAAAGAACAAAACCCCAAACACAGACAACCACCCTTTCACCCATACAAAGAACAAAACCCAAACACAGACAAACCACCCTTTCACCCATACAAAGAACAAAACCCAAACACAGACAAACCACCCTTTCACCCATACAAAGGACAAAACCCAAACACAGTCAAACCACCCTTTCACCCGTACAAAGGACGAAAACCCAACACAGACAAGCCACCCTTTCACCCATACAAAGAACAAACCCAAACACAGACAAACGACCCTTTCACCCATAGGAAGAACGAAACCCAAACACAGACAAACCACCCTTCCCATCCAAAGGAAGTACAAAAACCCAAACACAAACGACCCTTTCACACCCATACAAAGAACAAAACCCGAACACAAACAACCCTTTCCACCCATAGCAAGAACAAAAACTCAAAAACACAAACCACCCTTCCCACCCATAGCAAGAACAAAACTCAAACACAGCCAACCTTTCACCCATAGGAAGAACGAAACCCAAACACAGACAAACCACCCTTCCCATCCAAATCAGAACAAAGCCCAAACACAGACAAACGACCCTTTCACCCACAGAAAGAACAAAACACAGACAAACCACCTTTCACCCAGAGGAAGAATAAAACCCAAACACAGGCAAACAGCCCTTTCACCTATATGAAACACAAAACCCAGACACAGGCAAACGAACCCTTCCTACCCATTGTGTGAACAAACCCCAGGCACGGCAAACGACCTTCCCACCCATACGAAACACAACACTCGCACACCGCGACGACGAGCCCTCACCCATGAAGGACCAGGTGAGGCCCATGAAGGTGCTGACTTGGGGCCAGTCCTGACAGGACCTCCACTGGTGAACGTTGATGCCTCGCACCTGGCTCCTCCCCGTGTACACCTCCGAGCTGCCCGCCTGTGGGGGTGCACGAGGACGCTCATAGGATCGTGGGACAAGAACAAAACCCAAAGACAGACAACCACCTTTCCCACTCATAGGAAGAACAAAACCCAAACACAGTTTCACCCATACAAAGAAACAAAAGCAAACACAGACAAACCATCCTGTCACCAATACAAAGAACAAAATGTTCACGATGGCGGTGTGTGTGTGTGTGTGCGCGCGTGTGTGTGTGTGTGTGTGTGTGTGTGTGTGTGTGTGTGTGTGTGTGTGTGTTTTGGGGAGGGGGGGATTACTGCCCTTAGCCACCCCTCACCAACCACCTTACGTGATGCATTTTACAAAACGTAACTGAATAAAGCTTGACGAGTCTCGGAAAGGTGCAAGCCTGCACCCTCACAATCATGCCTCCGTTTCAAATATTCTTGAACATGTTATAAAAATGTTCATCACATTTAAAAATCATTCTCAAAAGAAAAAAATTGTCACACAAACAAACCAACATACAAAAGAGGTGAAGAACAGTTCAGAGAAAACAACAACAGCCGCTGGTATTTTTTGTGAAAATCCCATGTTTAATAACACGCTTTTCACCTTTATGTGGGTAGGAAGGGGTCGTGTCCCTACCTGTCCTTTATGTGGGTAGGAAGGGGGGTCGTTTCCATGATCGAGTGTCCTTTATGTGGGTAGGAAAGGGATCGTTTCCATGAGTGTCCCTTTATGTGGGTAGGAAGGGGTCGTTTCCATGTGTGTCCTTTATGTGGGTAGGAAGGGGTCGTTCCCCTGTGTGTTCTTTATGTGGGTAGGAAGGGGTCGTTTCCATGCTGCGTGTCCTTTAGGTGGGTAGGAAGGGGGTCGTTTCCATGCGTGTCCTTTAGGTGGGTAGGAAGGGGTCGTTTCCATGCGTGTCCTTTATGTGGGTAGGAAGGGGTCGTTCCTTGTGTATCCTTTATGTGGGTAGGAAGGGGTCGTTCCCTGTGTATCCTTTATGTGGGTAGGAAGGGGTCGTTCCCTGTGTGTCCTTTATGTGGGTAGGAAGGGGTCGTTTCCATGAGTGTCCTTTATGTGGGTAGGAAGGGGTCGTTCCCTGTGTATCCTTTATGTGGGTAGGAAGGGGTCGCTCCCTGTGTGTCCTTTATGTGGGTAGGAAGGGGTCGTTCCCTGTGTGTCCTTTATGTGGGTAGGAAGGGGTTGTTTCCATGCGTGTGTCTTTATATGGGTAGGAAGGGGTCGTTCCCTGTGTATCCTTTATGTGGGTAGGAAGGGGTCGTTCCCTGTGTGTCCTTTATGTGGGTAGGAAGGGGTCGTTTCCCTGTGTGTCCTTTATGTGGGTAGGAAGGGGTCCTTCCCTGTGTGTCCTTTATGTGGGTAGGAAGGGGTCGTTCCCTGTGTGTCCTTTATGGGGGTCGGAAGGGGTCGTTTCCATGCATGTCCTTTATGTGGGTAGGAAGGGGTCGTTTCCATGCGTGTCCTTTATGTGGGTAGGAAGGGGTCGTTTCCATGCATGTGTCTTTATGGGGGTCGGAAGGGGTCGTTTCCATGTACGTCCTTTATGTGGGTAGGAAGGGGTCGTTCCCTGTGTGTCCTTTATGTGGGTAGGAAGGGGTCGTTTTTCACTGTGTGTCCTTTATGTGGTAGGAAGGGGTCGTTTCCATGCGTGTCCTTTATGTGTGGTAGGAAGGGGTCGTTTCCATGCGTGTCCTTTATGGGGGTAGGAAGGGGTCGTTTCCATGCGTGTCCTTTATGGGGGTAGGAAGGGGTCGTTTCTATGTGTGTCCTTTATGTGGGTAGGAAGGGGTCGTTTCTATGTGTGTCCTTTATGTGGGTAGGAAGGGGTCGTTTCTATGTGTGTCCTTTATGAGGGTAGGAAGGGGGGTCGTTTCTTTGTCTGTCCTTGATGTGGGTAGGAAGGGGTCGTTTGCCCGTCTGTCCTGTATGTGGGTAGGAAGGGGTCGTTTCCATGTGTGTCCTTGATGTGGGTAGGAAGGGGTCGTCTCCCTGTCTGTCCTTTATGTGGGTAGGAAGGGGTCGGTTCCCTGTCTGTCCTTGATGTGGGTAGGAAGGGGTCGGTTTCCCTGTCTGTCATTGATGTGGGTAGGAAGGGGTCGTTTTTCCTGTGTGTGGGGGCGTTGTGCTTCATGTGGGTAGGAAGGGGTCGTTTCCCTGTGTGTCCTTTATGTGGGTAGGAAGGGGTCGTTCCCTGTGTGTCCTTTATGTGGGTAGGAAGGGGTCGTTTCCCTGTGTGTCCTTTATGTGGGTAGGGAAGGGGTTGTTTTCCCTGTGTGTCCTTTATGTGGGTAGGAAGGGGTTGTTTTCCCTGTGTCCTTATGTGAGTAGGAAGGGGTCGTTGCCTGTCTGTCCTTTATGTGGGTAGGAAGGGGTCGCTTTCACTGTGTGTCCTTTAGGTGGGTAGGAAGGGGTCGTTTCCCTGTTTGTCATTTATGTGGGTAGGAAGGGGTCGTTTTCCTGTGTGTCCTTTATGTTAGTAGGAAGGGATCGCTTCCCTGTGTGTCCTTTATGTGGGCAGGAAGGGGTCGTTTCCCTGTGTGTCCTTTATGTGGGTAGGAAGGGGTGGTTGTCTGTCTGTCCTTTATGTGGTTAGGAGGGGGGGTGTCGTTTCCCTGTGTGTCCTTTAGGTGGGTAGGAAGGGGTCGTTTCCCTGTGTGTCCTTTATGTGGGTAGGAAGGGGTCGTTTCCCCCTGTCTGTCCATTATGTGGGTACGAAGGTGTGTTTCCCTGTGTGTCCTTTATGTGGGTAGGAAGGGGTCGTTCCCTGCGTGTCCTTTACGTGGGTAGGAAGGAGTCCGTTGCCTGTTTGTCCTGTATGTGGGTAGGAAGGGGTCGTTTCCCTGTGTGTCCTTTATGTGAGTAGGAAGGGGTCGTTGCCTGTTTGTCCTTTATGTGGGTAGGAAGGGGTCGTTGCCGTGCGTGTCCTTTATGTGGGAAGGAAGGGGTCGTATCCCTCTGTGTGGGTGTTGTGCTTCATGTGGGTAGGAAGGGGTCGTTTCCCTGTGTGTCCTTTATGTGGGCAGGAAGGGGTCGTTTTTCCCTGTGTGTCCTTTATGTGGGCAGGAAGGGGTCGTTTCTCTGTGTGTCCTTTATGTGGCCAGGAAGGGGTTCCGTTTCCCTGTGTGTCCTTTATGTGGGCAGGAAGGGGTCGCTTCCCTGTGTGTCCTTTATGTTGGAAGGAAGGGGTCGTTCCCTGTGTTCCTTTATGTGGACAGGAAGGGGTCGCTTCCCTGTGTGTGTCCTTTATGCGGGTAGGAAAAGGTCGTTTAAAAACTGCGTGTCCTTTATGTGGGTAGGAAGGGGTCGTTTCCCTATGTATGTGTTTTGTGTCCTTTATGTGGGTAGGAAAGGGTTTGTTTCCTCTGTGTGTGTGTGTGTGTGGTGTGTGGGGGGGGGGGGGGGGGGGTTGTCCTTTATATGGGTATAAATGGAGTCGTTTGCCTGTGTGCGGCTTTTGTACATGATGTTGGTAAGGAGGGGTCCTTTCCTTGTGTGTGTGCTTTTCTTCTTTATGTGGGTAGGAACGGTTGGTTCCCCTTTGTGTGGGATTTTTCCCTTGAAGTGGGTGGAGAGAGGTTTCCCAGTCTGTGGTATGTGTCCTCTATGTAGGTACGTAGAAATCATTTCCCTGTGTTCTTCAGGTGATGGGGAAGGGGTCGTAAGACATAATCATACGGCAGATCAAACATGTCTGCAGTGATACTGGAAATCCGAGGAAATGCATACTGCGCGAGGCACTTCAGTGATGATCCAAATGCGTGATATTACCGAGACACAGGCCTCCTGTCTTCATTGCACTTAAAAAAAACAAAAAACAAAACAAAACTTTTCACATTTTCCGCGTGTTCTTGCGCCACTTTAAAAAAGGAGCGATGGCCCACACCCCACACCACACGCACATGCACACACATGCATCAACACACACACACACACACGTATAAACATACATAAACACACGCACAAGCGAGCGCGCGCGCACGCACACAACACACACACGCACACAACACACACACACACAAGCGAGCGCGCACACGCACACGCGCACACACACACACACACACACACACACACACACACACACACACCTGAGCAGCGAAGCGAAGAGCAGCGGCAGGGGAGAAGATGTGGCCATTGTTATCACCCAGCAGATACACGTAATTAGATGTGTTCAGCCGCTGCACCTGACATGTGACTACACACACGCACACGCACACACACACACACACACACACACACACACACACACACACACACACACACACACACACACACACACCACACACACACACACACACACACACACACTGTACTTATGTATGCATCGCCATCACCTTTCTCATCAAACTACTCAGAGCCACAGAGTTGACTCACACGATCTTTCACTCAGATCCAACAAACCATGAACAATGAATTTACGCTATTCTGATATCATGAATACGGTCACATCAGAAGCCGCCAAGCTAATTTAAGAAAAAGGGACATAACACGTCTAGGCTAAAAACACGAACCAAGTCATGTGCTGAAATAAAAAGACCAATTCAAAAACAGATATCACCAGCCGCGTTTAAGTTAGGTCTGTAAAATATTTTTTAAAAAGCTTTCCTTCAAAAGCAAATTTTTAAAAAAATCGCATTATGTGGAGCATGTCTGAACAACTCGCTGTAAAATGTTTGCGCATTTGACCGAGTTGTTCATTTCTTTTCCAGGTCTGTTCTCAGCTCTCTTGAGCAAATAAGCGGGACTCGGGACAATTTGCTTGTCTTCTGTACCACTTTAAGTGGCATGACCTCCCCCCCCCCCCTCCTCCAACCCCCTCTCCCCCGATTCCCTTCCATCCCCACTCCCGTGCCACTCATTCCGGCTGCCCGTCCACAGTCCTCAGGGAGAGTCAGTGTCAAGTCGTTACAGGGCAACCCACTGGAGGAGACCCTGCACTGCTGTCGAGTCACTTATTGGGTGGTGTTCCGGGGTGCCTGTTCTGATCCAGCGTACTCAAGATTCTACCTGCAGCTTCCTTTCATGAAACACCGGGTCTTGACCCGGCGCCTGCAGTGTTGGTCAGCAAATTTGAGCAACACTGTCAGAGACGCGTCAGCAAAGTGGGTGAAACTCGCCTGTGTGGCCCGTGTGGTTCCATTCTTCCCCGCCGAGCCCAAAGCAAACCAAACTTGCCTGTGTGGCCCGTGTGGTTCCAGTCTTCCCCACTGAGCCCAAAGCAAACCAAACTCGCCTGTGTGGCCCGTGTGGTTCCAGTCTTCCCCGCTGAGCCCAAAGCAAACCAAACTCGCCTGTGTGGCCCGTGTGGTTCCAGTCTTCCCCGCTGAGCCCAAAGCAAACCAAACTCATGGTAACAGCTGCTCAGCAACGGGCCGAAAAAGCCCACAAATGACTCTGATGGGAATCGAATCCACAACCTTCCATCGGGGAATCAGCAACGCTAACTACGGAGCCACAGCGGTTAGTACCCTTGGTGACAATCGTAGCAGACGGACACCAACCATTATCCATCATCTGTTTCAGGTCACAGTGTTTCTTCTCAGCAAAGCAGACATTACCTTAGCTGGATCAGAGATTGGTTTAAGTAGCGGCTGGTTTTACATCCCGGCTCCAGTAACCCCCAACCCTCCACACACACACACTTGAATGTGCACTCCACTCATCACCCGCCCCCTTCCCCCCTCCCAACCCCCTCTGCCTCGTCTCACAGACACAAAATCACAACCAGAAGCCCTCCTACCCCCCCCCCCCCCCCCCTCACACTCTTCTCCCCCTTTCTCTACCCAGTAGATTTCCTTTCGTTACCCTCCGAACTTCCCCTAAGATTGACAGCTGTTTTCAGGTCACATATGAAGGTGCTTCAAAGCATGAACAGGACCTAAGCTCACATGCTCGGGAACATTAGATCGGCCAGCCCTAACCAAATAAAAGCTGCTCTTAAGAAAAAAAAAAAAAGTGCAGCCGGGGACAACCGCATCCTCCCAGTCTGCTCTCTCTCCCGCTAACACCACACCTGTCAACAGAACGTACACGAGTCCGGCGCCACCACCAACAGCTCATTGGTGGAGTAGTCGTAGTAGTAGTCCGTGACGGTGCCGTCCTCAATCTGGCGAAGGCGGCCCCGGTTGTTGCGGTAGTCGAAGTACTCGATGACCTCCACGGTCCGATTCTTGTCCAGAAAGGTGGCTTCCACGTGCACGCTGAACTGGTCCGCCACCATGGGTCGCCCGGGTTCTCCTGCACAGGGGACACGTCATATGGGGACACTCGGAACGATTGTTGCCTCCCTTCTCTCCTGCCCCCCCCCCCCCCCCCCCCCCCCCCTTTTTTTTTTTTTTTTTATTTTTTTTTATTTTTTTACAGACACAGAGCATCACACCTGTCAGTGAAAGAATCTGGCTGAATCCACATTTGCCCCCATATGAGATGATAATCTACTGACGGAAAGAAGTTTTTTAACGAATGATTCGGAAATCGCCCTTTCGCCAAGAGATCATCTCTTACCGAGTAAACGCGACTAAAGCGAGAATCTTTCGGCAAGATTTTTTACCGCTGAGGTCATTGCAGCTGAAAATGTTTTTAAAAGAGATTAAAAAAAATCTGAATGAACAATTATTCGATTTAGTGGGGGTTCCCTATGATTGTGACGTTCCACCACACCATGTTCTTGAAGAAGCACCGCCGTTCTTTGGTCATGATTTCATGTACTATATTTGTAGCTAACCAAGTCATTGTTGTACACTATATTTACCGATTTCTCAGTGCGCGGTTTCTAACCAAATTCTTTCCGCGCATTTGTGTAAAATATAGTACAGTCGGAATATTCGGGCATAGTAAGTATCCAGAAAGCTAAAAACTTACAAACGAACAAGCAAAAACAACAAATTTGGTAAGTTTCAAAGCGGGGTGGCTGAACACGAATACTGCAATAAATTTGAAAAAAGAAAAGGGTACAATTTGCCTCCGCCTTTAAATGCGAGATTTCACGGAAAACACTCGCATGTCCTGAGCGACATGAAAGCGGATACAGTGTTCCATCCCGTTTTATCACAACACAAGATTCTGACTGAACTCACTGTGTCATATGGAAGCAGAACAGTGGAAGCTGAAATCTACCAGACTGAGAAGTATACTAGTCTGGCCAGCAGAATACGGCTTCCACGCCGAGGACTCTGCTGTAGAAGTTGGAGTAATAGTAGTTGTGTGTCTGTGATCTTGTTAATTAATCAAGTCTCGATTTCCAAGAACAAGGACCGGAATCCAGAGGCAATGGCAAGAGCAGCTGAAAGACAGTTCCAGTTGGATGTGGAGGAACAAATGTCACCTTCGCAAGGCTTACATTGCCCGCCTATGGACACGTGTCCGACAGCCTGGTGGTCAAGACATACGTCACATAGGGACCTGCTCTTGACGTCCCCGACCGTTATGGTGGTTGCAGGGTCGAGTCACTGTAGCGCAAAATTAAAAAAAAAAATGTCCAGATGCAGAAGGGCATTAATTTTTTATGAGTCATGACCTGGATGCCAAGATACACGAGGTGTCGACATTTTCATCCGTACAGTTCCAAGATAACCCGGGGTGTCGACATTGCCATCAGTACAGTTCCAAGATAACACGGGCTGTCGACATTTTCATCAGTACAGTTCCAAGATACACGGGCTGTCGACATTTTCATCAGTACAGTTTTTCGTTTTTGAATATTAAGTCAAGGGTGGTGGATCAAGGAGGTGGGAGGAGGGAGGAGGGCAGCATTTCTCTCACACGCACACTGCATGCAGCTAAGCATAGACCCATCCATCCATCTGACGTCTTCTTTCAGGGGTAAAAAAAAAAAAATCTTTCCGTCAAGTATCAAAAAGACTGTCGGATGTTTGAAAAACAAATGTTGTAGCGCATAAGGCGAGTTCGGGGAAACAGGCCTCGCTGGAGATTTCTCAAACGGTCGGGTGAACAAGCAGACGACCACGGGCAGTAGAAATCTAGGCTCACACTGGCCAGGTCTGTCAGCATATGGCTGGTTCATGAGCAAGGTCGCACTGTGTGTGCCAGCGACAGACCAGTACCAAGGCTTCCAATAAGACAGTCTCGACAGTCTCGACAACGCGGCCATAGGCATAGTGACAGACCCGGTATAACAGCCCATTCTACCCCCCCCCCCCCCCCCCCCCTCTGGAACTTACCCGGGGTGAGTCTGGGCTAGCCTGCTTTTACCCCTGGGGTCATTGCAGGACTAGCTAGAACTGACTGACCCCCCCCCCCCCCCCCCCCCCCCCCCGTCATCTACATTGTACAAGGTACACAGACACTCAGGAGACACTAATATGTGTAAAATAGTTAAAATCTCTAATACACAATTAAGTGACCAATGGTCAGTGACACTGACCACTGGTTGCATTTGCACAAAGTATACACACACTCATGAGACACTGATTAACTGTAACATAGTCGAAATATCTTATTTATGTCATAGTGACCAGTGGTCAATGGCACTGACCACCAGTCGTCTGCATTGTACAAGGTACACAGGTACTCGGGAGACTATAATTAGCTGTGAAATAGTTAAAATCTCCGATTTACGTTATAATAACCAGTAGTCAGTGGCACTGACCACAAGTAATCTACATTGTACAAGGTACAAAAGCACTCGGGAACACTAATTAGCTGTTAAATAGTTAAAATCTCCGATTTACGTCATAATGACCAGTGGTCAGTGGCACTGATCACTAGTCATCTGCATTGTACAAGCTAAGGTACACAGGTACTCAAGAGACTCTAACCCCCCCCCCCCCCCCGGGGGGAGGGGGAGTTCCAACTGGGGGGGGGGGGGGGGGGGTAAGTTCTAGCTAGTCCTAGAATGACCCCCGGGGGTAAAAGCAGGCTAGCCGTAAGTTCCAGAGAGGGGTAAGAACGGGCTGTTACACCGGACCAAGTCTTACAGAGTGTTTTACTGAAGGGCTTGGCAAGAATCCTGACAATGCCCTCAAGCTAGTGCCTGGGCTGACCTCATTAGACAGAGTGCATGTGCACGAACATGCACATCCTTAAATATATACAAACACTCCGAAGTGTAGGACAAACACTTTATACAGAACACACGACATGACACGGGAACATTTATATACACTGCCGTAACATTTCAATAAATCGGCTGCAATGTTCTGACAGAAAGAAGCACTGACAAACAAACTTACAAAACACCCCACCACGTCTTCCCGACGATGTCCACCGCCGAAGCCGACGACACCAAAGGAGAATTCATGCCTGGACTCGAAGTGACAATATCCTTCGCGAAGGAGATCAAGCTGGAAACATTTGTCTGACCAAGAGGGGTCGCTTCTCTGAAGACCTTCAGCTGTCAAACTCACCCCGGGGATGAAGATTGACTTAGCAACACATTTCGACAGCAGCCAACTAAACGTCTCATTTTCTTGCTCAACCAACTTGTCGCACGGTGAGGTCTGGGGGGAGGGGGGGGGGGGGGGGGTGACTTGTTCACGTTTTTCACGTGCCGAAACTGTCTTCACAGGTTCAAATGTGCTTGTTACACGAGCATGTGCAGATGACGTCATTTCATCTCTGTGTGTGCACATGAGCAAGCGACATTGGGACTTGCCATCTGGCAGCCGCAACCGAGCGGAGAATGTTATCGTTGACGGAGCGCGAAACCCAAACAAACCCAAAACTGATGACAATACCTAATTTAAATATTTCCTTGCAGACTCTGGCCGGTACAGATTACATTTATCGTGTTCGTACTCAAGATTAGCCTACATCGATCTTACTTTGAAAAAAAAAAAAAAAGCAGAATCAGACTCTTCGTGGTTGTCTTAAGCTTTGGACTTTCTTTACATACAAATAACTAATGTGTGTCCAGTTACACGATTGATTCGCCGAATTCTGTGAAGTGTCTGCCGATTGGTGCACGAAACCAGCGACTTGCCCCTGTGGATGGACGCGTGACATGACGCAAGGAGAACCGTGTATGTAGTGTCGCACACGGGAACCATCGTCACTAATGGGTACAAACGTTTCACTGCGCCAATGTTACATCCGATAAATTAAGAGGGGATTTATTTTCGGGACTATTTGGCTTATCCTTCCCTCATACCAAAATCGATATAAACGCTACAAAGTACATGAATGAAAATTTATGTAAATGTAGCTATATAAGGAATTAATTTCTAAGACCTATTTGGCTTATCCTTTCCTCATGCCAAAATTGATATAAACGCCACAAAGTACATGAATGAAAATTTATGTCAATGAAACTATATAAGGAATTAATTTCTAAGACCTATTTAGCTTATCCTTTCCTCATGCAAAATCGATACAAACGCTACAAAGTGCATGAAAATTTATGTTAAATGAAACTTCAATCAAGATAACTCTTTGTC
>JADBJO010002950.1:165000-172500 GCA_016801955.1 Conus betulinus
CCTCAAAAAACGTAGGGCTGAACGGCGCAGAGGCTGAAACCGTCCCACTCGCTGCCTGGAGCCAGACAATACCATCACACACATGGTGCACACAGGTCGAAACTCGTCGACAAAGAGACTGGTGCCAGACAATTCCACACACACACATGGTGCACACAGGTCGAAACTCGTCGACATAGAGACTGGTGCCAGACAATACCATCACACACATGGTGCACACAGGTCGAGACTCGTCGACAAAGAGACTGGTGCAAGACAATACCATCACACACATGGTGCACACAGGTCGAGACTCGTCGACATCGACAGAGACTGGTGCCAGACAATGTCACCATCACACACATGGTGCACACAGGTCGTGACTCGTCGACATAGAGACTGGTGCCAGACAATACCATCACACACATGGTGCACACAGGTCGAGACTTGTCGACAAAGAGACAGCTATAAACGAACATTTTCGACAAAGAGACAGCTACAAACGAACATTGTCGACAAAGAGACAGCTATAAACATTGTCAGCTAAAATCAAACACTTTCAACAAAGAGACAGACAGCTGTTGACAAACATTGTCAACAAAGAGAGTAAACAGCTATAAAAAACAAACTGTCAACAAAGAGACAGACAGCTGTTGACAAACATTGCCACAAAGAGAGTAAACAGCTATAAAAAGAAACTTTTGTCAACACAGAGACAGACAGCTATAAACAAGCATCGTCAACAGGCAACTATAAACATTGTCAACAAAGAGGCGGAGACAACTGTAAACAAACACTGTCAGCAAAGAGACAAGACAACTTTAAACAAACGTTGTCAACACAGAGACAGGTGGCTGTAGACATTGTCAACAAAGAGACAGACAGTCATAAACAAAACATCGTCAACAAAGAGACAGTTATAACAAAGATTGTGAACATAGAGACATTTCACCGATGATTCCATCAGGGCCCCTAGCTCTACCATTCTTTGATTTCATTGGAGCCAGCAGGATCTCGTCTCTTGAAACTGGACGATTTAATGCATCGTCACTGGTATGATTGTTATCATTGGTATTATTGTAGCCATTGTTATCACTACCGCCTTCATCCTCCATAACACTATGGATATCTACTTCTCTACAACTTCAAACAAACATTGCCAACAAAGCGACAGACAACTTTAAACATTGTCAACAAAAGAGACAGCCGGTTTAAACATTGTCAACAAAGAGACAGACAGCGGTAAAGAAACATTAGCAACAAAAAAGACAGACAGCTAGCTATAAACAAACATTGTGAACAAAGACACAGACAGCTATAAACAAACATTAGCAACAAAGACAGACAGCTATAAACAAACATTGTGGACAAAGAGACAGGCAGCTATGAAGCACACTGTTAACAAAGAGACAGACAGACATAAACATTGTCAACACAGAGACAGACAGCTATAAAGAACAGTCGTTAACAAAGAGACAGACAGCTATAAACATTGTCAACAAAGAGAGACAGTCAGCCATAAAAACAAAACATTGGCAACAAAAAGACAGACAGCCATAAACAAACACTGGCAACAAGGAGACCGACAGCTACAAACAAACATTGTCAACAAAGAGACAGACAGCTTGAAACACACATTTTCAACAAAGAGACCGACAGCTTTAAACAAACATTGTCAACAAAGAGACAGACAGCTATAAACTCATACTGTCAGCAAAGAGACAGCTTTAAACAAACATTGTCAACAAAGAGACAGACAGCTTTAAACATACATTGTCAACAAAGAGACCGACAGCTATAAACTAACATTGTCAACAAAGAGACAGCTTTAAAAACACACATGCCAACAAAGAGACCGACAGCTATAAACAAACATTGACAACAAAGAGACCGTCAGCTTTAAACACACATTGCCAACAAAGAGACCGACAGCTATAAACACACCTTGTCAACAAAGAGACAACAGCTTTAAACAAACATTGACAACAAACGAGACCGACGACAGCTATAAACAAACATTGACAACAAAGAGACCGACAGCTACAAACACACATTGTCAACAAAGAGACAGACAGCTTTAAACAAACACTGTTAACAAAGAGACAGCTAGAAACACACATTGCCAAAAAAAGACCGACAGCTACAAACAAACATTGTCAGCAAAGAGACCGACAGCTACAAACACACATTGTCAACAAAGATACCGACAGCTACAAATTATCCTGAATACGCGTGAGATATTCCATAAAGAAAAAAAACCGTCTTGGCTGGTGTAACCGTTAGTAATGGCTATTCTGGTAAACATCGGCCATCGTCTGTGACCTATATGAACATACTTACAAATTTTCAGAAAGATCGGCCAAGAACTTCCTGAGATTTTCCATCAAGAAAAAAAAAAACCATTATGGGCCGTTAGTAACGGCTATAACGGTAAACTTAAACATCGGGCATCATCCGTGACCCATAATGAACATACCTACAAATTTTCAGAAATATCGGCCACGTACTTTCTGAGATATTCCATAAAGAAGAAAAACCGTTATGGGCCGTTATAGCTGTTAGTAACGGCTATAATGGGGTAAACTAAAACATCGGGCATCATCCGTGACCCATAATGAACATACCTGCTAATTTTCATAAAGATCAGTCAAGTACTTTCTGAGATATTTCATAAAGAAAAAAACCTTTACAGGCCGTTACAGCCGTTAGTAACGGCTATAACGGTAAACTAAAACATCGGGCATCATCCGTGACCCATAATGAACATACCTGCTAATTTTCACAAAGATCGGCAAGTACTTTCTTAGATATTCCATGAAAAAAAAAAAACCGTTACTGGCCGTTACAGCCGTTAGTAACGGGGGCTATAACGGTAAACTAAAACATCGGGCATCATCCGTGACCCATATGAACATACCTGCTAATTTTCACAGAGATCGGCAAGTACTTTCTTAGATATTCCATGAAAAAAAAAAAAAACAACCGTTACTGGCCGTTACAGCCGTTAGTAGCGGCTATAACGGTAAACTAAAACATCGGGCATTATTCGTGACCCATAATGAACATACCTGCTAATTTTCACGGCATCATTCCAGACCCATAAAGAACATACCTGCTAATTTTCACACAAGATCGGCCAAGTCGGCCAAGTACTTTCTGAGATATTCCATAAAGAAGAAAAAGCGTTACAGGCCGTTACAACCGTTAGTAACAGCTGTAACGGTAAAACTAAAACATCGGGCATAATCCTTAACCCATAATGAACATAACTACAAATTTTCAGAAAGATCGGCCAAGTACCTTTTTTGACATATTCTATATAGAAGAAAAACCGTTACAGGCTGTTACAGCCGTTTAGTAACGGCTATAACGGAAGTGCAGGAAGGGAGTTCAGAGAATGAGGAAATCTTTATGTTAAGATTGCCAAACCGTTGGTAGCATTAGAGGATTGTGCGTGTGCGTGTGTGTGCGTGTGCGCGAGCGTGCGTCCGTGCATTCGCGCGTGCGTGCGTGCATTCGTGCGTGCGTGTGTGTCTGTGTGTGGGGTGGGGGTGGGGTGTGGGGGGGGGGGGGGGGGGGGGGGGGGGCGTGCGTGCGTGCGTGCGTCTATTCGCGTATGCGTGTGTGCATATGTGTGAACTTCTCGGATGCCGTTATGTGCACGCGCGTCGTAGCCTCATGCAGACTTTTCACACACACACACACACACACACACACACACACACACACACACACACACACACACACACACATACAGAGGCTACATACACACACAAGCCTCTCCTCCAAAAGGCAACAAATCACTAACAGATGATAATGGCCTAAGCCAAGCAACGACACACGTTCACCAAGCAGGTGACGGGCATACCAGACAGGCTGTCCGCTGGGGTGCCCGCGTCGTCCGAAGTGAAGACACTGCGAGCCTCGGACTCCGCTACGTAGCTCTTGACCAAGTACCGGTTGTCGAAGTCTTCAGTGAGGTCGTCCGCAAGGAAGTAGACCCACACGTTCACATCCGGGGGGCTAGTTGTTGGTGGAACACACGTTAGAGAAGAACAATCAACGAAATGGTAATGAAGACAATGGTATGAGAAGATCGGGACTGACTATGTGGATTCCAACCATCTTTGTCCGTGTCGGCGCGTCTCCACTGGGGATGAAATTCGGCAGGGCAATCACGGCCCTCTGGCCACAATTTTTGAGATGATTTTCTGATTTCCAATGGCCGGAGTCTACAAAATTTTGTAAAAGAGAGGTTGGGGGGGGGGGGGGGGGGGACATCTCCCAGATTTCAAAACAAAAGAGGAGAGAGGATCGAAGGAGGAGGGGCAAGATGCGTGGAGTTTAGGAAGCAAGTCGTCGTTGCACTTCAACATCGTCAGCAAAACACTTACTCACTGAACCAGACATTAATAAGGGCATTAAAGTAGGCTCACCTAAACAATTGTTTTGTCCCCCGCAGCCTCAATCAACCGTGTTTTTTGCCTTTTTTTTTTTTTTTTTAAAAAAGCCTTGTACGAGTGATATTGTCGCAGGCGACTCTATGAGCAATAGGGCATGCGCGCATTGACAGCAAAGGGAAACAACTGTGGCTTGCTCCTGTTGTGTCGTGAACCATGCTTTTTGTAGTCGTTGAACATCGGCTCTTCGTTTATGTACATATGTGCATCCGTTGAACTCGGCCCTTCATTTATGCACATATTCTACCTGGGAAACGCTGTCAAAAGCAGAAGTATTTTCAGTTTGTTACACACCTGCAGTCACACACACATCCCACACACACACACACACACACACACACACACACACACACACACACACACACACACACACAAAGCATCAATAACGACATCTACCACCACCGCCACCAACCACCATCACCACCACCTACAAAATGCAAACTTTTACTTTCACATGTTAAATGTCACTACAGTGAAACAACCTGTAAAGTGTGTGAACAAACAAACGAACAACAAAAGAAAAAGAGTAAAGACTTCTTATGACCCACGTAGTATTAAAGAAGTGGTCGTCACTAATGGCTTATTGAAAATGACAATGATGATAATGTTAATTCATATAGTGCCTATAATCTCTAAAAATTCGATCTCAAAGCGCTTTTACACAGCCAACAACACACACACATTCACACAAGCAAGCGCGCATGCACGCACTCACATCAACACAGCCTGCACGCACACGCGACAACCACCAGGCACTCACGCGTGCACGCAAAACCCCACTCAGTCGCTCGGAAGGCGGACTGGGAAGTTACGACAGATGAAAGAATTTTGTTTTAACGGCAGATTTGAAAAGAAGAGGGTGAAGGTAGGTGTCTGCCACTGATGGGAAGTGTATTCCAGACAGCTGGTCCTTGGAAGGAGAGAGAACGTTGACCAAAAGATTTTGTTCTGACAGAAGGAATGCGCAAGAGGTGGCCGTCGGCAGAGGAACGAAGTTGACAAGATGAGGTGTAGATGTGGAGGATATCTGAAAGATATTTGGTCCGGTACCAGAAACAGAGGAGAAAACAGATAGAAGCCAGCTTGTAGTTCATTCGACTGTGGATTGGAATCCAGCAAGAGGGCCTGCAACAGAGGATCTAGAAGTGACATGTTTACGTTTAAATGCTTTGCCAACAAGCCTGGCAGCGCTATTCTGAACCTTCTGCAGTTTATTGAGTAGGTAACTTGGTGAGCCAGCCAAGAGACTGCTGCAGTAGTCCAGCCTTGAGAGAACTTGGGAACAAACAGAGTTTTTGTGGCTTCAGAGGAAAGGAAGTGTCTGTTTGAACTGATCTTACGTATTTCCAGATACACTACCTTACAAACATTAGACACGTGGTGCTTGGAAGAAAGGGTGGAATCAAAAGTCACACCGAGGTTACGAGCCTGGGATGAGAGTTTGATATCAGAACTTCCGATACTGATGGATGGAGGAAGGGAGGGATGACCTTGGAGTTTGGGAGGAGCAAGGAGAAGAACTTCAGTTTTGTCATCATTCAGCTGCAACTTATTCAAAGTCATCCATTGCTTTAAATCTTGGGAACAGCTTTGAACATCACTGACAACATCCTTGAGAAAAAAATATTCGTAAAGTTTAAAAAAAAAAAACACCCAAACAGAATGTTGCAAGAATTGTCTCTGCATGCATGGATAGGCAAAAATAAATAAATAAATAAATAAACACTCTTCAGAGACAACTGTTTCAGAACTGGAGGAAAAAAAAACAAACCAAAGCATGAATTAGAAAGTTGGATTCAATGTCACATCATGTGCTTATTGGGACTGAATGCGTGCAATGAACACACTTTGTCAAAGGACATCCTTTGTGTTTTTATGTAAGGGAAATAACTGTACACAAGCCAGCCCAACCACTGAAAAACCAAAACGCAACACCTGTAGTAGAATGCAACGTGAGGCGACTGCAGATTTACGATAACTCCGTCAAACAACGTGGACAAACGAATCACAAAACAAAACACGACCCATTTCCACCTCTTCGGTCTTCTTCAGGCAAGGTAAACAACGCTCAGCACCACGAGAACGAAGGACGAGGAATCACTTTATCTTTGTCGAATTCAGGAGCAAGATGGGTGTTGAATCAATGCCAACAGGGATAAAAGTCTGTAAAAGCAGATGAAGAGGCCTGCAAACTCTCACCTTTCAAAGACGTCCAGCAGCCTGACCACAGCTGTGGAATACTGGCCATGCTGTCGTATGACCGCCTGCACCTGCTGCAGGAAGCGGTCCTTCTGGGACAGGAAGGCCTGCAGGGTGACGTCACACATCTTGAAGAGCAGCGCTATGCCTTCGGTTTCCATGACGTCCACCCGGACGATCACAGAGAGAGACGGGGCATCACCGTCGTAGACGGAAACGTTGACCAAATAGGTGGCACCGTTCTCCACGTTGGCAGCAGACTTCAAGTAGAATTCGCCTGTGTTGTATAAATATGAAGATCTTATTTCCAGGTTGCTCCTAGACAACACCAATGTTTGCAGACACCGACTAATTGATGAATGCATGCTAACCTTGTACACCATGTTACATTACTGATATGATCATTGCCTTCTAGAACTATTTTTATGTCGCCCAACATAGCCCAGCGGAAACTTTTGCAGAACCTGTCAAAACCAAAGCATGGCAACTTTCATTACACGATCAGCTAGTCTCTCTTTCCCTCCCTACCTCCCCCCGCCACCACTCTCTCTCAACCAAAGTATGTCCACTTTCATTACACAATCGGCTGCGCCCCCCCCCCCCCCCACCCCCCCTCTTCTCCCTCTCTTTGCCAGTCACGTATATATTTTTTTTATCATAATTATTGTCCTGAGAATGCAAAATTGGAGCTTTAAGTATGGGCGGTATGTTGTTTATTTTAATGACTACATTTTTTTTTACACCATATCTCCCCTTATGTATCAAATTTGAAAAATATATTGAATAAAGATGCTTGAGAAAAAAAATTCGCCAGTAGGCGTTTGGTAGTGATGATAAAATGTAATGTATGCCATGTATGTAT
>JADBJO010002950.1:175000-190000 GCA_016801955.1 Conus betulinus
TACTTCCTTTATCTGTCTATCTTACATAATTCGACAGGAATCATTTCATCTTTTGACCAACAGCATGACTTGCCTTATCATAAGTTACTTCCCCACCTATCCAGGTTCGCCCCTGTACCTGCGGACTCGGTATGTACAGTCCACCGGAAGGAGTCAATAACACTTGTCATGAGCTTACTCATCAAGAGTAGGCACCGCACTACTGCCGAGGCACTTTGGAGGAGGCGGGGGGGGGGGGGGGGGGGGGGGGGGGTGGTGGTGGTGGTGGGGGGGCTGGTGGTGGTGGAGGGGGGTATTAAGTTATACCTGTTCTGATGCAGCAAACGCAGGACGCTGACAACCTCCTCTCCCATTCACGGCCAAGACATCCACCTGACGACAGCCCAATGACCTCGCCAACGTCCCCGACTCTTGTCACGCACTCTGTCCCTTAATACTCGTCATTGAAACTGCTGCCACACTCTCCACGAGTTTCTTTCTAATGACCTCGCCAACGTCCCCGACTCTTGTCATGCACTCTGTCTTTAACACACCACGGTTTGTGGGGGGCCGGGATAGCCCGTAGTAGAGTGTCGTAATCATGGTGATCCTGGGTTGCGGATTCGAATCTCCGCCGCACCGTTTCGGCACAGGGCGATATTTCCCTCGGAGTTAACATTAGTTCGGACTCCATTTCCTATACAGTCCTTCGCGTGAGACTATAAACCGAGGTTCCGTGTGTGAACACGCACGCATAACATCTTGCACACACGTAAAAAATCCCATCACCAACTTTCGGAAGAGAAGGCCAGTTTGGCCGTTGGTATGGATGACACGTTACACGTAGCATGCACCTTCCCCGAAGCTGAAGTATGGCTGCCTTAATGGCGGGATAAAAAAAAAAACGGTCATACACACAAAAACTCCACTCCCTTTGTATCGGATAGATGGGATTCACACTTGCCTGTCTGTACAGGGAACGTCTGCAGGATTATCAGCCTGCGTAGGCAGACGAAGAAAAACACACCACAGGCGATGGCATGATGTAGACATCAGATCTGAGGTCATCATGACAGCAGGGCACAAACGACTACATAATCCGATTTTTTTTTTTTTTTTACAATGATCAAAGCAATGTGGCCAATCAGTGAAATGCTATGAAGCTCCGTTCTGGCTGGCGTCAAACGATATGGCAGGCCTGTACTTTGCGCTCCCAACATACTGCCATATGCCCCAGCCTGGCAGATACACACTCGTCGTGCTGGGCCGGAAATTGGTGCGACTCTCTCAGACATGCATCCATTGACAGACGAAGTTCGACTCTGTCGTTCCAATCTTCCCATCTACGCCCATGTAGCACATCCAAAATCATTTGTCTGAAAGAAATGTCAGCGAACCGCCCAGAGAAAACGTGGACAAACGAGTCACAAGACAAAACACAACGCGTTTCGACCTCTTAGGTCTTCTTCAGGTGAAACAAACACGAATAAAAAAACGAAAATTCACTTAGCTTTGATCGCTTCAGATCGCTTCAGAGTTCAGCGCAAGGAAGAAGGCGTTCAACGCCTACAGTCGTCTCACTTTGCAACTAGATCCAAAATAGTTTGAGTAGGAGCCGAACATTACTCGCATATAAATGCCTCTATGGGTCCTTTAAACCACGACCATGATCATATACAAAGGCGTTTACTCATTGATTTATTTATTCATAAGCATTCGACATGTCCTACATATGGGAGAGAGAGAGATGGAAAGAAAGACAGACAGACAGACAGACAGAGACAGAAGGACAGACAGACAGACAGACAGACAGACAGACAGACAGACAGTCAGACAGTGCACAATCACAGAGAAGCACGGGAAGCCGACCTCCAAGCTGTAGTAGGTCTGTGGGACAAAGGGCGGCACATGGCCACCATAAAGGTAGATGGCGACACTGGCCGTTGAGGTGTGTGAGCAGGGCTGCCCCCCGTCAGTCGCCACCAGCACGAAGGGAAAGTCAGCCTGCCCGCTAACTCTCTGCTTTCACCTCGATCATTCCCGACTGCCAGCCAACACTGCCAGACCTGAGCCACACACACACACACACACACACACACACACACACACACATGGTTATGTTTCTCTCATTTCACTTTACCTGTAAATGTATTATTTAAAAAAATAGATAGTAGACAGACAGAAAGATAGATAGATAGATAGACAGAAGGATGGATGGATGAATGGATGGACAGACAGACAGAAAGACAGATAGATAGAGAAATAGAAAAAATATATAGATATGGTGGGTGATAACATGTGGTAGGAAAAAAAAAAACAAGTACAGACTAAACACACACAAGGGATTTCGTTTTTTACCTCATCAAGGGAGCCCTTTTGAAGACATCATTAAAACATGTCCTGAAGATCGACTCTGAACTTTACACTAAACAGATCGCAGGTGATCCAAACACACTATCGGTAACAGGATTCATCAAATGAGGATGACTTCCCAGTATTTATGAAGAAGTCGCAACTGTACTGAAATCAGTGAACTAGGGAAAAAGGCTGCAGGCATATTATTGGGCACATATCCCTGCAGAACTCTTGGAACATGGCGGAGAGCACTCAGTGGCTGACGTTTTCACTGCCATCTGCAACGATACCTAGCACACGCCATAGGGTAGTGGAAAACATGTCCATAGACAAGAAACCAACCTTCAACCATACCGGAACTATTGCACTGCAAGCTTGATCAACCACGCCAGTCAGGTCATCCTCAAAGTCATTCTGAATCCATTACTGCCGCAAGCAGGAGAATAGGCTAGGTTCCTCAAAGGGAGAGAAGAAGCATTCTTGCACAGATCTCTAACCTATGTACCTTTGACCCAAATCCTCCCCAGCATCAGAGAGCGTTCCACCTCATCTCTATGGACTTCAAGAAGGCTTTCAACACAGTCTGGCAGGTGGCATTATAGGCCACAGTGGGGGAATTTAACGTCAGGCAGACGCGTATCGATACAATCCAGCGAAGTACTTCAACGCAACAAGTGCAGTGCTCATACAGGCTGCTGTTGGAGAATGGTTGCATACTTCAACTGGAGATCGTCAGGGCTGCCTTCTATCTCTATCCTTTTCTTAAGATATCACTGGAACGCATCACAACTGACGCACCTGAAAAAATCATGTCAGCTTTAGTCAGCAGTGGAGGAATAACAATCAAAAGACCTTCGATTTGCAGACGACACTGATGGCCTGGTGGGAAGGAAAAAGAACTTGCCAAGCTTGCTAAACGATGGGATGAAATATCAATAGGATCTGCCACGGAAATCAGCACCGAAATGACCAAGTTGTTTGCCAGCCACAACACCACCGTCAATACTGATGTGACTGTGCACGGGGAATACCTCGAAACGGTTCAACAGTTCGCTTACCAGGGATCTATCATTCACAGAGAGGGATCCCAACCAGAAATCCTCTCAAAGGCAACCACAGTAATGTTCACATTTACACCCTGTGTGGAAGGACATGAACATCTCAAGGGCAACCACAGTACTGTTCACATTTACACCCTGTATTTACACCCTGTTCACATTTACACCCTGTGGAAGGACAAGAACATCTCAAGGGCAACCACAGTACTGTTCACATTTACACCCTGTATGGAAGGACAAGAACATCTCAAGGGCAACCACAGTACTGTTCACATTTATACCCTGTATGGGAGGACAAGAACATCTCAAGGGCAACCACAGTACTGTTCACATTTATACCCTGTATGGGAGGACAAGAACATCTCAAGGGCAACCACAGTACTGTTCACATTTTACCCTGTATGGGAGGACAAGCACATCTCCATGAAGCACAAGATCAGCATCTTGTGTGCACTGATGCACTCCCTGCACGCATGCAAGGCATGGACCCTCATATCGCGCACAGCACGCACGTACCCATGCCCCCCCCCCCCCCCCCCCATGGACCCACATCCACACAGCACGCACACACATCCCCCCACGCCCCCACATCCTTACACACACACGCCCCGCCCCCGCTGCCCACCCCAACTCAATCCTTCCTTACACGCCCGCACACTGTCCCCTACCACCCCTGTACCTCAAAGAAGTTACTGGCACGAGCCCCTTCCACTGTGGAGATGTCGACGCTGATATGAACACTACCATTGACGCCATCGTCAGCATCAGTGACGTCGACAACGAGGACTGGCGTCCCGATGGCTGCATGCTCCATGACGTAAGCAGTGTAAGTGGAGGCACCGAACTCTGGCGGATTGTCGTTCATGTCCGTGATGTCAATGTAGACGCTGGCAAAAGCTTGCAGCACAGGACTGCCTGTAATTCAGTCAACGGTAGCTCGCATAAGTGTTTTCTCTCTCTCTCTCTCTCTCTCTCTCTCTCTCTCTCTCTCTCTCTCTCTCTCTCTGTGTGTGCGTGTGTGTCTGTGCGTGCGTGCGTGCTCTGCTGTGTCTCTCTCTCTCTGTGTGTGTGTGTGCGTGTGTGTGTGTGTGTGTGTGTGTGTGTGTGTGTGTGTGTGTGTGTGTGTGTGTGTGTGAGAGTGAGAGAGAGAGAGAGAGAGAGAGACAGAGAGAGAGAGAGAGAGAGAGACAGAGAGAGCTCCTGTGTCTGTGTAAACAAGCGTACGTCTATTCGGGGACAAATTCTGTCCTACACCGGGAAACTGACATCTTATAACCTGAAAACTTGATTCACTGTCAGAAATTCAGCCATTAAGATTTTCCCAGTGACATCGTTCATTTTGTGCCACTCAATAAACTCCATGTTTCCCATGTTTCACGCTTACTTTTCTTCCCTTCAGCGGGAATCAGTATGCCAACAGGTTAGGTACATTCTTGCCTCAAGATAAACTGTGCCTCATAAAAAAAAGAAAAAAAAAGCATTGCACGAAACATATAGGCCACAAAAGTCAGCCACTATTACTTTATCATTGGAAGGGGGCATAACTAACGGAGATGCTTCCACTCAACGGGTCTGATATCTCATTCCTACCAGCTGTCACCTCCATCGGGGACTCTCAGCAGTTAGCTCAATAATTACGAATCAGCCGCAGCTTGGGCCTTTTATGCACACAGCGAGTAACAAACGTCACTTCCTCCTCCACAGACTAACAGACAAGCTGAGCAGTAAGTCTTGTACGTTTAAGTTCAGGTCGCTGTCATTATTTTTTTTTCAGTTGAGAAGCACTTTATTAGAAAACTTATTGTCCCTTCCAATCAGCACACCATGGTAGAATTTATGTCTACAAAACAAAACAAGCCCTTCTCTCTCTGTCTCCTTAAACTTTTAGCCTCATTTATGAACTTAGGAATCTTTTGTGTTTCTGTAATACAGTCATTCAAGTAAAAAAAAAAAAAAAGAGGCACCACATAAATAAATCGATAAATGTAAACAAGTAGAATAGATAAATAAACAAACCAACAAATGAATAAACAAAAATGCCACGTACAGAAGCTTAAAGTTAAACCTGTGCATGCAAATTATTCCATTTCTGTGTACTACATTTAAAGAATATGCCTGACTGATTAAAGAAAATTCCTATTTGCACAAATGGTGGCCAGCAAGCCACATCATCATACACATGCTTGCTACACCTGTAGTCTATATCCCCTCCTACATTTATTCATGTTTACTTTCTTTGCTGAAAGCTATATTACAATGCTATAGCTGAAACACAACAACAAGTCAAAAAAAAATGTATAACATAATTTTGTCTTACTAAATCTTAAAAGAATCTTAAATAAATGTCAGCGAACCGCCCAGAGAAACGTGGACAAACGAGTCACAAGACAACACACAACGCGTTTCGACCTCTTAGGTCTTCTTCAGGTTAAACAAAAATGAAACAAATAACGAAAATGCAATTAGCTTTGATCGCTTCAGATTGCTTCTGTGTTCAGCGCAAGGAAGAAGGCGATCAAAGCTAAGTGCATTTTCGTTATTTTGTTTCATTTTTGTTTAACCTGAAGAAGACCTATGAGGTCGAAACGCGCGTTGTGTTTTGTCTTGTGACTCGTTTGTTCCCACGTTTCTCTGGGCGGTTCGCTGACATTTATTTAAGATTTGTTTAGATTTCCGCCTGCAGTCGATTCACTTTGCAACTAGATATCTTAAAAGGAATCAGTGTTTTCCCTACACATTAGAAAAGTCATTCTTTCAAACCCAAGTGAAACGCGGAGAAGGGAGGGGAAGATTTCAAATGTTCAAGCAAACAATAAAAACAAAATTATTAGCGCCAATCTATTACACACACACACACACACACACACACACACACACTCTCTCTCTCTCTCTCTCTCTTCTCCTCTCTCTCTGTCTCTGTCTCTCACACACACACTCGCCTGAACTTTTGTACACAAATAATAATTCATAACATTAACTCTTTTCAAGATTGACTGTCTCACAAAGCATAACGTTGAAATGAGTATCTATTTTATTTTAATCCATTTTCGCCATTGTTTGAACTTGCTTGTAGTTTATATTATGGTCTCTCTTGTTTTACTGTAGATATTCCTTCTGTTCTGGGTGACTCAATTCCAAGTTTTACGTCGTTAAGTGTTTCGTCATTTCTGGGGAAGACGTCATCGAGCGGTTTGTTGTTTAATCGGAGGTTTCGGATGGCTGTGCCAGTGCGTTAGGAAGTGCGGACAGTTGTCTTAGTCAATCTTGTTCAGTATTTCCGGTTTCTTTGTTTGGCACCTTAGTTCATTCCATTTAAGTATCTGCGTCTCCGTTTTACCTACTCTCTACACAGATCTCTGTTTCTTCATCTATATAATCAGCATATTTATTTACAGTGTTCACCAATTATTATTCTTAATCAGTCATTCAACTTTATTTCAATGAATTGATCTTCAGTTTTCTTATTTACAGTGTTCACCAATTATTATTCTTAATCAGTCATTCAACTTTATTTCAATGAATTGATCTTCAGTTTTTTCTTTCTTTCAAGTGTGACTCTAGTTCAAGTGCGTTTGGTCATTCTGCTGGATACCCTTGACAGTCGCTTCAGTGGGAATCAGTCATGAACGTGCTTAAGACACTGGTGCACGAGAAAGACAGATGGGCAGCAAAAGAGAGCAGCAGACAGACAGCTGTGCTGGTTCCGAACACAAAGCAAGTGCCACAACGTGGAACAGGTGTTGGAGAACCTTGTCGGTCGGTCATTGGGAACCAGGCAGACCACCGGGCTCTGAGTCGTGTTCGGGATTTGAAGACATAACTGCTGCCAGTGGCGCTATCTTGTGGATTTGTGAAGACATACTGCTGCCAGTGGCGCTATCTTGTGAATTTTGTGAAGACATACTGCTGCTAGTGGCGCGCTCTCTTGTGGATTTGAAGACATACTGCTGCCAGTGGCGCTATCTTGTGGATTTGAAGACATACTGCTGCCAGTAGCGCGCTCTCTTGTGGATTTGAAGAGATACTGCTGCCAGTGGCGCTCTCTTGTGGATTTGAAGACACACTGCTGCCAGTGGCGCTATCTTGTGGATTTGAAGAGATACTGCTGCCAGTGACGCTCTCTTGTGGGTTTGTGAAGAGATACTGCTGCCAGTGGCGCCATCTTGTGGATTTGAAGAGATACTGCTGCCAGTGGCACTATCGTGTGGATCTGAAGACATACTGCTGCCAGTGGCGCTATCTTGTGGATTTGAAGAGATACTGCTGCCAGTGGCGCTATCTTGTGGATTTGAAGACATACTGCTGCCAGTGGCGCTATCTTGTGGATTTGTGAAGAGATACTGCTGCCAGTGGCGCTATCTTGTGGATTTGAAGACATACTGCTGCCAGTGGCGCTATCGTGTGGATTTGAAGACATACTGCTGCCAGTGGCGCTCTCTTGTGGATTTGAAGACATACTGCTGCCAGTGGCGCTATCTTGTGGATTTGAAGACATACTGCTGCCAGTGGCGCTATCTTGTGGATCTGTGAAGACATACTGCTGCCAGTGGCGCCATCTTGTGGATTTGAAGACATACTGCTGCCAGTGGCGCTATCGTGTGGATTTGAAGACATACTGCTGCCAGTGGCGCTGTCATGTGGATTTTTGGAGACATGCTGCTGCCAGTGGCGCTATCGTGTGGATTTGTGAAGACATACTGCTGCCAGGGCGCTATCGTGTGGATTTGTGAAGACATACTGCTGCCAGTGGCGCTCTCTTGTGGATCTGAAGACATACTGCTGCCAGTGGCGCTATCTTGTGGATTTGAAGAGATACTGCTGCCAGTGGCGCTATCTTGTGGATTTGTGAAGAGATACTGCTGCCAGTGGCGCTATCTTGTGGATTTGAAGACATACTGCTGCCAGTGGCGCTATCGTGTGGATTTGAAGACATACTGCTGCCAGTGGCGCTATCTTGGGGATTTGGATTTGCTGCCAGTGACATACTGCTGCTACTGCTGCCAGTGGCGCTATCTTGTGGATTTGAAGACTACTGCTGCCAGTGGCGCTATCTTGTGGATTTGGAAGACATACTGCTGCCAGTGGCGCTATCTTGTGGATTTTGAGAGACATACTGCTGCCAGTGGCGCTATCTTGTGGATTTGAAGACATACTGCTGCCAGTGGCGCTATCTTGTGGATTGTGAAGACATACTGCTGCCAGTGGCGCTACTCCTTGTGGATTTTGAAGACATACTGCTGCCAGTGGCGCTATCTTGTGGATTTGTGAAGACATACTGCTGCCATGGCGCTATCTTGTCTCTGCTATCTTGTGGATTTGAAGACATACTGCTGCCAATGGCGCTATCTTGTGGATTTGAAGACATACTGCTGCCAGTGGCGCTATCTTGTGGATTTGAAGACATACTGCCCCCAGTGGCGCCCCCCCCCCGTGAAGAGATACTGCTGCCAGTGGCGCTATCTTGTGGATTTGAAGACATACTGCTGCCAGTGGCGCTATCTTGTAGTGAAGAGGAATATAGTCAGATCTAATCCCCTTTACCCCGCTCCCCTGTAATACTCCAAATAGGCATTTTAAACACCATTGCCCCCCCCCCCCCCCCCCCCCATTATTCTTCGCTCATGTATTACACCAAATAGGCATTTAAAACACCATTGCCCCCCCCCCCCCCCCCCCCCCCCTATTCTCTGCTTCATGTAAACACCAAATAGGCATGTAAACACCAATTCCGCCCCCCCCGTTTCTCCGCGACATGTATTACACCAAGTAGGCAATTAAAAACCAATACCCCCTCGTCCCAGCTTCATGTAATACACCGAACAGGCATTCAAATACTACTCCCCCCCCCCCCTCCCCCCCCCCCCCCCCCCCCCCCCGCTATTCTCCGCTTCATGTAATACACCAAATGGGCATGGGCATTAAACACCAATCCCTCCCCTCCCCCAATTCTCTCGCGTCATGTATTACCCCAAGCAGGCATTTAAACACCAATACCATCCTCTTCCAGGCTTCATGTAATACACCGAATAGGCATTTAAACACCAATACCCCCCTCTTCCCTACTTCATGTCATACACCAAACAGGCATTTAAACACCAATACCCTCCCCTCTTCCCTACTTCATGTCATACACCAATAGGTATTTGAACACCATACCCCCCCCCCCTTTCCCCTACTTCATGTAATACATCAAACGGACATTTGAACACCAATACTACCCCTTCCCTGCTTCATGTAATACACCAAATAGGCATTTGAACACCAATACCACACCAATACTACCCCTTCCCTGCTTCATGTAATATACCAAACAGGCATTGAAACCAATACCCCCCCCCGCCCTTTCCCCTACTTCATGTAATACACCAAACAGGCATTTAAAACACCAATATCACTCTTTCCCTACTTCATGTAATACACAAACAGGCATTTAAACACCAATACCCCCTCTTCTCTGCTTCATGTAATACACCAAACAGGCATTTCAACACCAATCCCCCCCCCCTCCTTCCATACTTCATGTAATACACCAAACAGGCATTTCAACACCAATAACCCCCCCCCCCCCCCACTTCCCTACTTCATGTAATACACCAAATCGGCATTTAAACACCAATACCATCCTCTTCTCCGCTTCATGTCATACTCCAAAGAGGCATTTCAACACCTATCAGCTTCCGTGTAACGCACGCGCACAGCATCAGTACCGGTATTTTCTGCTGACTGTCTAAATGTCATGGTGTCACGCCTCTCACCATCCATCCCCCCCCCCCCCCCCCCCCCAACCCCCCTCCACCTCCACCTTCCCCCCACTCCTCTAGCGCGTCCGCGCTGTATCATGCTCGGTGGCAGCGCCTATCCAACATGAACACAACCCTACGTAGCTGTGTCAGTCTGGTCAGCAAGCAGGGGACTCGATCCCCGGTGGAACACACAACACACACCTCCATCGGCCACGCGGACCCAGAAGAGGTAGCTGGATGTGGATTCTCTGTCTAGGTCTGCATCCGTGGTGATGTGGCCCGAGGCGCCATCTACCTCGAAAGGGAACGTGATGCCTGTCTCTTTACTGAAGGTCAACAGGGCGTTGGCAATCGTGGCGTCCGCGTCCGCCGCCGTCACCTGAACGATCAGTCATTTATCATTATCATCATTATTATCCGTCATAATTATCATGATTATGAGTCATCGTCATCAGTATTGTAGTTATCAATGGCATTGGCGGAAACGTGTTCTGGTCAAAATGACGACGCATGGTGATGAGACAAAAGAACAGTCCTCATCATTGACTCCGCTTGCGTTGTCAGTGTTAGTGATTTTGTTATGATTCTGCTGTCACCAGTACACAACCAGTCACCATCAACAGAGCTAATAATACACGTACAAAGAGTCACAAACCGTCAAACAAACCCTGTCCCCTAATGCCTTCCTGACTTTAGCCTTCTACACTACCATCCCCAACCCTAAGTCTCCTGCCGTCTTTCCAGCACCCTTAGTTCCAAAGTGAGGCGCCCGTAGGCGGGAACTGAAACAAATCGTAAGAACAATCCTAGTGAGCCCGCCAAAACAAGGACAAACAAGTTACAAGACAAAACACGACACGTTTCGACCTCTTTGCTCTTCTTCAGGCAAGAAGACGGCCTACGGGGTCGAAACGCGTCGTGTTTCGCCACACCCACCACTGACCTGTCCCACCGGCGTGCCCACCATGACGCCCTCAGTTCACTGGAAGGAGTAAGAGGTGCTGCCCCACACGGGAGGGTTGTCGTTGATGTCCGTGACGGTGACGGTGACGGTGGTGGTGGCCGTTAAACTTGTGGGGCTGCCGTTGTCACTGACCTCCACCACCAGCTGGTAGGACTGCGTGACTTCGCTGTCCAGGGGGTTAAGCACCTGAAGGTACACACGAAACAGAAGGGACTGCAGAGTAATCAGGCTGAACTCTGGCACCGTGAGTGCCGTGGGTGTGAGTGTGACCTTAGCCCTGCCAGCCACAGAGGGCCGTTTCCAGGGCAGTCGGCAGGCAGAGAAGCAAGTAGAAGTTGCCCAGAAAAGGAAAACAGACAACCAACATAGCTACCTACCAAACTACACACAATCGATACCATGATAAATGAAAATACAGACTTCCGTCAGGCACGATAGCTAGACAGTGCATACAGCATCAGCCGGCCCACTTCATTTATCAAACACAGTTTACGAACGAAAAAAAAAGGGGGAAAAAAAAGTTAAAAAAAAAAAAAAAAATTCAGTGCCACACACAAAAAAGACAGAATTCCAGATTAACAAGGAGCAGAGAGCAGAAAAGCAAAAAAAAAACAAAAAAAAAAACAGCTAGCTAGCGCTCAGTCCAGTGATCAAAGTGCGACTATTTAGTCACCAGATTACAACAAGAAACAAAAGCAAAGTGTAAATTGTAACAGAGAGAAAGAGTGGTTGAAGACTTTCATTCAAGACCTGAGATAAGTGACGGGGCCACAGGTACAGTAAAAGTGTGAACGAGAGAGAGAGAGAGAGAGAGAGAGAGAGAGAGAAACTCATGCAGAGACTTAGACACTGATAGAAGAAATTACGTGCACAATTCATACAGAAAGAATCACTATATATATATAATAATATAATATATATATATAATATAATATAATATAATATAATATAATATAATATAATATAATATAAAATATAATATAACATAACATAACATAATATAATATAATATAATATAATATAATATAATATATAATATACACTATCTCCACAATGTGAAAGAGATGGGGGAAAGAAAAGAACAGAACGTCTATGAATTCCCAGAAGACGGACATACGATTCACATTGAGAGGTCCAGTTAGGTTCACCTTTCTGATGGTTGGAACTGACTGACTGACAGCAGCTGCAAAGTGGGGCGACCGCAGCCGGAAATCTAAACCCATTTTAAAATGGTACTTGAATTAACTCTGCCAGAACACAAGGAAAAACGAATTACAGGACAAAACACGACGCATTTCGACCTCTTATGTCTTCTCCAGCAAAGGTAAACAACACTTAGGACAACGAAAATGAAAAAAAAAAAAAAAAAAAAAACGGAGCAATCAACGCCCATCGTGCGCCGAATTTGACTAGATAATGATTGGTAGGGATTCATTTTCTCTATCCCAAATGTTGTTTATCGAGCCTGAAGAAGACCTAAGAGGTCGAAACGCGTTGTGTTTTGTCCTGTAATTCGTTTGTCCATGTTATCTGGCGGAATTAGTTCAAGTACCTTTTAAAATTTGAACGACGGCAGTTCTGAAGCAGGAGGTACATCGCCCGGGGAAATCACCTACGAAACAGTGGCAGCCTGGTGTGTTCTGTTGGACTGGGGGGGGGGGGGGGGGGGGGGGGGGGGGGGGGGGGGGGGGGGGGGGGGGGGGGGGGGAGGGGGAGGGGCGGGGGGCAGAGAGTCTTGGGTTATGAGGCTTCACGGCATGCGACTATGGCCCACACGTCGGGAGTCGATTCTTTTTCAGCAAAGGAAAGAAACGCTGAACATGTTGACTATCTATTAGCACTAATGCCTACGAACAGCCAGTCTTGTTTGAAGCTATTTAGCCAAGGCAAGATACACACACACAAAAACACACACACACAAAAAAAAAAAAACAAAACTGTCAAACCTAAAAATAAAGAAAACGTAACACTCACACATTACAGAGTTTTATCAGTTTAGTTGGTTTGACTAATTTCAAACGCATCTGGAAGAAATTTGGCCAGCTCAGAGTTTACTTCATTCTGCACTTTCAATGTGTAAGTTGTGATGCATTAATTACATTGGGAGTGCCATCGAGGATACTGCAGTTTCGACGTAAATGTGAGTACACCTTTTACTCAAGACGCCACAGGCCGGGCACACACACCGGCCTGCATTACGTGTGGTCCACTCTTTTTTTAATATTCATCTTTCTGAGAACCCAGACTGGGAATCTTAAACTTTGTCAGTGCACCTCTGCCATTTGTTTCTGATGCCTGATCAACTTTTCATTCTGTTCAATTGAGCACCGAGATGAATGAAACCACACACACTCACACACACACACACACACACACACACACACACACACGCACGCACGCACGCACGCACACACACACACACACACACACACACGCACGCACACACACACACGCACACACACACACGCACACGCACGCACACACACACACACACACGCCTACACCTTGATTGTACAGGAGATATATTTACAGCACAATATTCTTGGATGGCGGGGATGCCATTATGAGGAGGATAAGTGCGTACATAGGCGTGGATGGGAAAGGGGGGTGGATTGATTGAAGATGATGGGATGGGGGAAGGGCATCGTGGACGGGTAGCTGGGGGATGGGGGGGGGGGGGGGGGGGGGGGAGGGGGGGAGGAGGGCGATATGAACACTGAAAGTCCTTTCCTTCGTCACTATTTTCTGGTACATTACCAACAGTTTTTTTAGACCAGCAAACTTCATGTGCTATATCAAAGCGCTGAGACTAACAGAAATGGTTTGTGACAATCGTATGCGTGTTATAATCTAAACCGGACATCAATAGCATAATCACATGAAAGACCTTTCAGCTATAAACTTTATTTCATGTTATTTAGAAACTAGCCTACCGCAGACAACTGAAAGTGTGCTTCTGGAAGAAACAAAAATCAGTCAATACATTACTGACTCACCTGGATATAGCCAGTGTTCTCACTGATAGTGAAAGCGTCTCCTACGTTGCCGTCTACAATGTCGTAATTCAACCTGGCGTTGTCGCCGATGTCGGCGTCCGTGGCGACGATGTGTCCAACGACAAAGTTGACGACGACATCCTCAGGCACGTGATAGGAGTAGGTGCCGCTGATGACGGGGGCATTGTCGTTGACGTCAGAGACGGTGACATGGATGGTCAGACAGCCGGTCAGTGGGGGGCTGCCCTCATCCCTGGCCTCTAGCACGAGCTGGTAGCTGCTGACACAACGACAATGATCATAACGATAATGAAAAATGTATGTCAATCTTTGCGGCAAAGGTCGGCCTTACCATCCACCCTCCGATGATCCACATACTAAAGTTGAACACAGTCAGTCCACACCCTGTGAAGTTAGATGGAGCCCCACTGGAAGAAATCAGCAGCTTCACTTATCTGGGCAGTGTAGTCAACCAGCAAGGGGGAACTGATTTCCATGTGAAAACCAGAATACGAAATTACAATATTAGAAGAAGAAAAAAATCAAGACAGACAGTAATCCTGTCTAATTGTCTCCTTCTTGACAGGCTCGTTTTCATTCAACGCCCCATCTGCACTGAAGTGAATGAGATAAGCGATTGCTCGTTCATTTTCGTTGTCCTGAGTGTTTTGTATCTTGCCTGAAGAAGATCTACGAGGTCTAAACGCGTCGTGTTTTGTCTTGTGATTCGTTTTTGCTACGTTTTCTTGGCGGGTTTGCGATTAATTACATTTAAAATTTGTTCAGAATACGAAAAGCAAGAGCAGCCTTCATCGCTCTCAAAAACATTTGGAAATCCCGACCACCAGCACGAAAATCCGCCTCTTCAAATTCAAACATCAAATCTGTCCGCTTATACGGATAAG
>JADBJO010002950.1:195000-245000 GCA_016801955.1 Conus betulinus
ACCCCTTCACTTCCCCCATATCCCCCCCCCCCCCCCCCCTGGACATTCGAAAAATGCACACATCTGTCACGTGTACACACAAACAAGTACAGAATCGTAAATGCTTCTAAGTGCCATATATAGCTTACCGTTTATACCTGTTTTCCTTAAAACATTCCACACAAATATTTGGATAAAATGTTGTCACCACAACGAGGAAAGATTTTGTTCTTCGGGACAGTTATCATGATATTTGCGGTCGTCACTTCGAAGAGCGCAGGTTGCCAAGAACCAACACACCTGGAAGGTAAAGGTGGAAAGCTGGAATTCGGGTCTTCGAAGACAGCTGAAAGAGGATGCTGTGCCAACTATTATAGCTAACAAAAATGTATTAAAGCACTCTCTGTTCATTCGCCAGCTGCAAGTGCAAGCCTCAAACGCAACAGTGACACGGATTCTGTCAGGAGCAAGAGAGCCAAACTCAGAGACGTAAAGAAGGTAAGGTTTGTGGAATGGGTGGTTGATCTTTTTGTGTTTCATTTCATTCTCAGTGCATGGTTGGTTGTAAAGATAGTTGTTGGTTTTGTAGGACTCCAGTGAACAATAGTTTGGGTTTTTATTTTTCAGGACATTGCTGAACAGCAGGCACCCCTGCAAGTTCAAGTTTTCCGCCAACAACCATATGCTTTAGTAAGTGACTCATTTATCAGTATTTGGATACAGGATGGTGACTTAGTGTGCATTTTAAGATGTATGCAGGTATGGTATGTCTGTATGCTATAAACTGCCCTGGTGAGTAAGAGAATAATGAGCTTAGATCTGCAGCTTAGATCTGATGTACGGCACGTCACGCATCAGTTTTTTAAAGTAACAGCCAGAATCTTTGACTGCAATATATTGTAAAAGACCGCTCAGCTTCTAATTGTCATTGTGGGACTTCAGAATTTAAGTGGAGAGAGTGAGATTGAAAATGAGGAATGTAAAAAGTGTGTGTGTGTGTGTGTGTGTGTGGGGGGGGGGGGGGGGGGGGGGGGGGGGGACTGAAAGTGAACAGCTGTTGAAAAGATTTCTACTGCAGGGGGAAGAGAATTAGTGTGATGATGCAGTAGCTGACAAACTCCTGTTCAGGGAAAAGGAAATCTGAAAGATCTAAACAACTGAAGGAAAATGTGGTTTATCACAAATCATGTTAAAGTTATTTACATACTACGGTAATGTGTGTGTGAGAGCAGACGTATGTATGTGTATGTGTATATCATGTACTATCTGTGTCGTGCGTATGTGTGTGTATATGTACATAATACTCGTAGCTGGGAGTATCTGCCATTATCGCCTCGAGGTGTTGGCATTTATACGTCACTTGCGGAATCCCCAACTCTCGTCTCTTTCCGTACTGTGCTCGGCAATCTCCGTGGTGAGTCACGATTTGGCTACTTGCACGACCCGAAACACGGATAGAAGTGAGTTCCAGAAGGAAAGTAACACGTACATCGAAACACGCTCGATCATACTTTTGAACAACCCAAACATGCTATTTATGGGTGAGGACCCCTTTAGTAAAAGATAAATCACTTAGCTTGCTTCGTAGATTTTCAACATTATGATTTAAAAAGTCCATTCATTGGATGGTCGAGCCTGTCCATCTTCTTTCGATCACGCCTTGCATTGCCACCGACACAGCTGGGGACGCCCTGTTGGACGGTTTCCGAAAATAGCCGCGCAGCCCCGTCTGCTTGCCTGTCGTCTGGCCAGAACTCGTAGCGCGTGCACCGCTCCCGTCGCCAATGACGTCACGTTTTGGTGTTCCACCACAGCTTGTAGGCTGGCTCGCAATCCCATTCCACTGACCCGGGAAGACATCAGTGTCATGTGGAGAAAGCAAACCCTGTACAGCCAATCCGCTCTTGCCACGGCCAACATCACCAGAAGGGGATCCCGCGCCGTGATTGGCTGTCTCCTGTTGACCTTGACCTTCCACACCTGCTATCACAGAGGCTGTCGTTGGTGTGTCGTCTGCTGTCGATGAGGTGTTTGTCACGCCTTTCGATGCAGCTTGAGCAAAGTCTTTCGATCGGGTGGCAAGGAGCTGATCACAAACTTTCCTCCACTGGAATAGGCCTTCTTGCCTTCTTACCAGCTTGTGTGATGATGGAGGCTTGCGTTCGCGTCAAGTGATTGGACACTCGTACACCCTTTTCTTCTAGCTCCCGATCAGTTAAAATCCTCATCTTCTCTCTTCATCGGGTGAAACGTACGATCATTGGTCGTGAATGTCCTTCCCGTGTAGATAGGCTGGAAAATATTCCAGACTAGCACAAAAATGAGATTTTCTAGTCTGGAATATTCTTCCAGCCTATCTACCTCGCTCTTCACTTCAGCTGTGGAATTTCTTGCTTCATCCCCTGTACACTGGAGTTCAGACTGTTGGTCATTTCTCGCTCCTCACTTCTCACTTCATCAGGAAGATAACCGACCGATGTCAGCAACAGCGTCGCTCAAAACTGGAGTCAGTTTGTGGTGTTCTTTCTTTGTTCTATCACGTCGCGTATTAATTTCCTCGCACCTTGTCCTTAACACGACCCAGTTCCGATTTAATTTCGCCCAAGTCCCTTCCAATCCAAGCTGCTTGCTGGTCAGTGTGCTGCTTCGTGGCCTGTGGAGGATCTGAGCCACGATGTCCGACTGAACACTGCCTACTTCCGTTGAAGTAGTCGGTGAAGTTGTAATAGTTGGGAACCGGAATAGCTCAGTTGGTAGAGCGCCTGACTCGTAATCTTGGTGATCCTGGGGTTGCGGGTTCGAACCTCCGCCGGGGCGTTTCGGTACAGGGAGATTTTTTCCTCGGAGTTAACATTGGTTCTGACTCCATTTCCCATACTGTCCTTCGAATGAGACTATAAACCGAGGTTCCGTGTGAAACGCACGCAGAATATCTTGCACACACGTGTCCCATCAACATTCGGAAGAGTAGGCCAGTTTGGCCGTTGGTTGTATGGATGACACGTTACACATAGCATGCACCCTCAGTGAGAAACGGAAAGAATGAAGGAAGTAAGGAAAATGAGTGATCGATATTGAACGATACTGACTTGATGACACGGGAAACGACTGAATGAAGCGCCAGCTGGCAGCTCTTCAGTCGGCACTACCAGGTAGGCAGCCCGTTGTGTAAGCGCTTAGAGCTTGGTCTCTAGCCGAATAGGCGCTATATAAGTATTCATTATTATTATTATTTTATCTCCTCGTCTGTTCTTTGGATGTCCTTGTCAGGCTGAGCGGGGCCAGGGTCCGTCTGCACATCTCCGCTGACAAGCAGTCTGCGGGCTGAGAGCACGGCGTTCACAGCACACAACACGGCGGTAGGAGTCGTGTCGTACACAGAAGCGTTAACAACACTCTGCCACTGACCTCCGACACACCAACGTCGCACCACATAGCTCCTGACATCATAAAGGCGACATTATTGAAGACGCCGATTCTGGCCCTCCAGCACTGAAGTTCTGTCATTCTGATGTTCCATTGGCAGCACACACTAATAGTTCAACTTGTCCGGACTGTGTTAGCTTAAATTCAAAAGACGTGCAGAAAACAAGGAATATTTGCGGACGATTTGATCAAAACACCTTTGCTCGCCGCCATCTTGTACGTGACCCCGAGAGAGAGAGAGAGAGAGAGAGAGAGAGAGAGAGAGAGAGAATGGGAGACAGAACTCTTTTCTAAATCATCTTGAAACTAATTAGATGATTCAACCCAGTCCCTCCACAGTGCTAAAGGCACCACGACGCTACCACATGCCTGCCAACAGCTGTCCTCCCCATCACACCCCACACACAGGGGCAGCAGCCACTGTAACCAACTGTACCATCGTCTACAGACAACAAACATGAACTGAAACTGTGTCATGAACATGGCGATAGGACAGAAAATTTGCGTGGTGGATCCATTCCAGCTTGCGGAATTGCCTGTCTGCGTTTGTCTATCACCCATACAACGGCCCCTTTGCCGAGCCCTAGGAAGAGGATTGTATCCAGTGATGGGGTGAAGATGACTGGCTGATCAGTAGCAGGGCCTGTATCTCTTGCGGTGAGCTTCCTAGGTCTATCACCAGGAGACTGAAGTCGACTTACTTAAGCAGCTAATGAGTCTGTGTACAAGGCAGATTCCATCGATCCTACAGACTCGTTTCTTTGGCCCAGATAACTACCCAGAGCATGGCACTGTGCTGTGTCTACGCCATGTCGTCTGGCACTGCGCTGTGTCTATGCCATGTCGTCTGGCACTGCGCTGTGTCTACTGGTTGTCTGGCACTGCGCTGTGTGTTTACGCCATGTTGTCTGGCACTGCGCTGTGTGTTTACGCCAGGTCGTCTAGCACTGCGCTGTGTGTACGCAGGTCGTCTCACTGTCTGTGTTTACGGCAGTGGCACTGCGTTTACGACATGTCGTCTAGCACTGCACTGTGTGTACATCATGTCGTCTGGCAGTGCGCTGTGTTTACGCCATGTCGTCTGGCACTGCGCTGTGTAGCACTGCGCTGTGTGTACATCATGTCGTCTGGCAGTACGCTGTGTTTACGCCATGTCGTGTGGCACTGCGCTGTGTTTACGCACTGTCGTCTAGCAGTACGCTGTGTTTACATCATGTCGAGCTGTGGCATGTCGCTGGCAGTGCGCTGTGTTTACGCCATGTCGTCTGGCACGCTGTGTTTACGCCATGTCGTCTGGCACTGCGCTGTGTGTACATCATGTCACTGGCGCTGTGTTTACGCCATGTCGTCTGGCACTGCGCTGTGTTTACGCCATGTCGTCTGGCAGCGCGCTGTGTTTACGCCATGTTGTCTGGCACTGGTGTTTACGCCATGTCGTCTGGCACTGCGCTGTGTTTATCATCATGTCGTCTGGCACGCGCTGTGTCTACGCCAGGTCGTCTGGCAGTGCGCTGTGTTTACGCCTTGTCGTCTGGCAGTGCGCGCGTGTCTGCCATGTTGTCTGGCACGCGCTGTGTTTACGCCGTCTGGCACTGCGCTGTTTCTACGCCATGTCGTCTGGCACTGCGCTGTGTCTACGCCAGGTCGTCTGGCACTGTGTCTACGCCAGGTCGCTGGCACTGCGCTGTGTTATGCCATGTCGTCTGGCACTGCGCTGTGTCTGCCAGGTCGTCTGGCACTGCGCTGTGTCTACGCCATGTCGTCTGGCAGTGCGCCGGGTCCTCATCACAGCAGACTTCTCAGTGAGGACCAGGCTGACCTTCAGGGCCAGGGCCAGGAACAAGCCAGTGAATGAGGTGACAACCTCGTCGAGTTTGCCTGTCTGTCAAAGTGCATCTGTTTTACGTTTGCCGATTGCACACGCAGCTCAGGGCCTCATCAATTCACTGCATCAACCAACAGATTGATTTACCTCTATGATTCGGCTGTTGCTACCGGAAGTAATGAACAGAATTAACAAAAATTATGCTGAACTTTGAAATGTGGTTCTTTTGTCTTCGGTGTTTTTGCCTGTCCATCACGTATCACCCTCTCTCCTATCTGAGAGACTTGAAGACCGTTGGGGCGCCACAGAAGACTTCGCAACCGGCTTCCTCCACTCCACGCGGTTCTCAGACGCTCTTAGGGCAGTTGCTGAGTGTGAGGCCAGTCCATGCACTGATGTTGTCCTCCCATCTCTTTCTCTGTCTTCCTCTCCTCCTGCCTCCTCGCACTGTTCCTTGTAGAATGGTTTTGGGCAGTCCTGTTGATCTTCATATATGATCATACCATCTCATTTTCCTTCTGTTCACTGTGGGAAAAAAAGGGTCTTCGTATGATCCCATGGCTTAGCTTATTCTGGACCTCCAAGTTGGTAATGTGGTCTTTGTATAAGATGCCAAGGATTTTGCGGACGCATCTCATCTCTAATGCCTGAATCCTGCTCTCAGTTCAGCTGTCATAATGCACATCTCACAGGCACAGAGATATATGACAATGACCAGGGAGCGCATCAGTCTGATCTTGGAACTGATTGTGATGTTTCTGTCATTCCAGACGGGTCTTAGTCTAGCTACCGCTGCTGTCGTTTGCGCAACTCTGGAGAGCACTTCAGGCTTTGATCCCTCATCTGAAGCTATTGCCCCGAGGTTTTTGAAGTTCTGAACTGTCTCTAGTTTTTCACCTTTGATATCGATGTTAACGATGATGCCGTTGGTGTTGCTGGTCATAAGTTTGGTCTTTTCGGCGCTGATCTCCACGCCGAATGCTGCAGATCATTTTCAAGGCGCTCTGCAAGGTTAGCTAGTTCCTGCTCTTCTCCTGCTGGCCCGTCGATGTCATCAGCAAAGCGTAGGGTTTGTTACTTCTGCCACCAATGCTTCTTGAGCCTTGATGTCCCTCCAATGCATCAGTCATAATTCTCTCCAGGTAAATGTTAAATGTTAAAAAGAGTCGGTGAGAGTAAACAGCCTTGCCTCACTCCACCAATTGTCTTGAACCAATCTTGTATGGTGTAACTGAGGAATACTGAGCAGGTGGCCTTATTGTAGAGGCATTCTACCGCCCTGATCAGGTTGGCGTTGATGTTGTGCAGTCTCATGGTCGCCCATAAGGCTGCGCGCCACAGCCAAAGGCTTTTTTGAAAGCTACAAAAACGTGGTATAGGTCCAGCTGGTGCTGATGATATTTCTCACACATTATTCTCAAGTTAACAATCTGTTTGGTGATACTGTGACCTGCTCTAAATCCTGCCTGCTCTTCAGCAATGATCTTCTCTGCCTACGGCTTCAGTCTGTTCAAGTGAAACTCAGGGATTGGGTCCATGGTGCTGGCCACTCACCAGTTCGCCAGATCTGGTTACAAAGGACTGTGAGCGCACTGATCATGGCATCTCCTCCTTCCTTCATTGACTCTGTTGGTATGTTGTCCACCCCCGCTGATTTTCCCAATCTCAAGTACTTAACTGATGCCTGTACATCATGCAGTGTCAGGGATTGTCACCGTCTGATACTAGGGGAGGGGGGGGGGATTCAGGACATGTGAGTTTGTGACGAAGTTATATAATTCAGAGCCGTATTCTGTCCAACGGTTGAGAATGGTCTTGTATTCTTGAGGCACTTCCCTGATTTGTTTAGCATGGTGGAAACTCGTCCTTGCTTAGAGGTTGTCAGGACTCTTACAAGTTGGTGTGCTTTCCTACTGTTGTTCATCCGTAGGTTGTCCTCAATGTCTTGGCACCACACTTGCTCTATCCATGGCTCCTGTGCTTTCTTCATATTTTCCTCCATCCCTCTGCTAACTGCTCTATACTGTTTTGCTCCATCTGCTTCATTTTTTCTCGTTCTTTATTTCTGTCCTCTTGTCGCACAAATCAAGACTGTATGCTGTGACCCAAGCTTTTTTGACAGGGGGATGATGTGGCCGAGGATCTCACTGGCAGTTTCGGTCACCACAGTATTGAAGGTGTTCACAAGTGTGTTGACGTCTGTATCCTCTTCCACATCAAGGATGGAGAGCGCTGCAAATTTTCCGCCTATGATGGCCTGAAAAGCCTCAGCTACCTCAGGGTCCTTCAGCTTTTCCGAGGTCACACTTGAGCCGTGTGTGTACTTCTGTTTGCTGACTGTCCTCAGACGTAGCGGGGTAGTCATCATCAGCAAGTCAGGGTCACTTCCTACATCACTTCCTGCCTGTTCATCATTCACGCACACACACTGTGCGTTGTGTATCCACTGTCAAATGGAGATCCGCTGAACAGAACACAGCCTACCTGTGGAGGTGCGTCGTAGTCCAGAGGGCTCCACACCTTCAGATCACCGGTGCTGGAGCTGAGCATGAAGTGGCCGTCATCATTGCCTGTGATGATGAAATACTCCACCATGGAGCCAGGGCCAACGTCGGCATCGCTGGCATCTACGTTGAAGAGGATGGTGGAGACAGCGACGTCTTCTTGGACGGTTATGCTGTGGATGGACAAAGCTAAAATTAGCTAAAAATAAAAAAGCTACCCCCCAAGATTTGCAATGGAAGGAAAGTTCGGAGGGACTGGTATGGATGGGAGAAGGGAGACACAAAGGAGGAAGACATGAGGTATGAGTGCAACACTAAAGGTACAATCGAAGCAATGAGGACACAAAACTTGTATGATACAGGCTATGATTAGTCCGTTGGTTACTTTGTTTACACTTTGTGCGCGCGCGCGCGCGTGTGTGTGTGTGTGTGTGTGTGTGTGTGTGTGTGTGTGCAAATTTACTGATGGCATTTTCTCGGCAAGTAAACGTGTGCAAAACCAAACTGGAGTAAGCGTGTGTGTATGGACAAAATAATACATATGGATTAAAACTACTCCTGCCGCCTCCTACAGGACAAATATCACTAAATGATACATGCCTTCAATCGGCGATTTATCTTTTCAGTAATATTTTCCAAAGAAGGAAATCTTATATTTCTCAGAAATGATACTGATTTCAAATCTATATTTTCTCAGAAATGATACTGATTTCAAACGACTACTTTATAGATCAACAAAAGATACCTTGAATGATTTTCTATGCAGAAAACTGCAAATATTGCCCAGTTACATTCCATGGAGACATTTCAGTGATTATTGTGAGTAGTTATCTGTAACCTCATGTTACCCAACATCTGTGACCTGATGTTCCCAATACCTGTGACCTGATGTTCCCCAACATCTGTGTCCTCATGTTCCCTACCATCTGTGTCCTCAGGTTCCCTACCATCTGTGTCCTCATGTTCCCTACCATCTGTGTCCTCATGTTCCTTACCATCTGTGGCCTCATGTTCCCCAACACCTGTGATTTTATGTTCCCCAACACCTGTGACCTCATATTCCCTAACATCTGTGTCCTCATGTTCCCCTACCATCTGTGGCCTCGTGTTCCCTACCATCTGTGGCCTCATGTTCCCCAACACCTGTGATTTTATGTTCCCCAACATCTGTGTCCTCATATTCCCTAACATCTGTGACCTCATATTCCCCAACATCTGTGTCCTCATATTCCCTCATGTGTCCTCCCCAACATCTGTGACCTAACATCTGTGACCTCACATCCCTGTATCTGTGACCTCATGTTCCCAACATCTGTGACCTCATGTTCCCTAGCATCTGTGACCTCATGTTCCCCAACATCTGTGACCTCATGTTCCCTAGTATCTGTGACCTCATGTTCCCCAACATCTGTGACCTCATGTATCTGTGACCTCATGTTCCCCAACATCTGTGACCTCATGTTCCCCAACATCTGTGACCTCATGTTCCCCAACATCTGTGACATCTGTGACTAGTCATGTTCCCTATTCCATCTGTGACCTCATCATTCCCCATGTTCCACATCTGTGACCTCATGTTCCCCAACATCTGTGACCTCATGTTCCCCAACATCTGTGACCTCATGTTCCCTAGTATCTGTGACATCTGTGACCTCATGTTCCCCAACATCTGTGACCTCATGTTCCCTAACATCTGTGACCTCATGTTCCCCAACATCTGTGACCTCATGTTCCCCAATACGTATAATGTTCACGTTCCCAACATCTCTGACATCATGTTCCCAAACATCTTTATCCTAATGTCATCAACATAGTTCACCTCTTCTTACTCAACATCTGTGACCTTATGTTTCTGAACATCTATGATCTCACGTTCAATTTTCATGAATTAATGTTCCCCAAACATCTATGGCACCATGTTCTGCAACATATATGACTTCATCTTTGCCAATAATCATAACCTCTCCCCCTAGATCCTCAACGTTATGATTACCTGTTGAAACATTTTTATAAATTCCACGTACCCTTAATCTATGAGGTTATGTCCACCAACATCCATGAGGTCATGTTCCCAACATGTACGAGGTCTTGTTCCAAAGCATGTATGACTTCATCTCTCCTCCATAACCTAATGTTTTCTAACGTCTGTGACTTCGTGTTCCCGTTATCTGATATTTTCCAACATCTGTTACTTCGTGTTCCCCAACTTCCATGACGTATATTTTCCAACATCTGTTACTTCGTGTTCCCCAACTTCCATGGCCTAATATTTTCTAACATCGGTTTCTTCGTGTTCCCCAACTTCCATGGCTAATATTTTTTTTTCGGGTTTTCACGTTTTTAATCAAACAGTACAGAGATCATAAATGCGCATAAAGAGGAGAGTGCGCCGAGTCATATGTACATTAGCATCATTTCTGTATAAACAGTTAATGGCATATGTCAAAAACAGTTTTTTTTAAGAAGGAACAAAAAAGAAATAAACAAACAAACAAACAAAACAAGATATACGTAGACACGTACATAAGATTAGACGACAGGGGAAAAAAAACTGTGGGGAAAGAAAAACCAAAAAAGAGTGACATCATCTTTTGCGAGATATAAGAACTTACTGCTTCTCCTCTCCTTCCTCACTCTCTCCACATTACCACATTTACCACATTACTTCTTCAAATTTTGTGCGAATCAGTTTCCTTCTACTCACGTCTGACTGGGCGAGGTCATCTCCGGTGGGTGGTCTGCAGCAGCCTCAATGAGGACGTTGACAAAGCAGTGGGTGGACAGAGGGGGGCTGCCTCCGTCACTGACCTTGATCTTTAGGCAGTGGCTGGACTGAGTGTCGTAGTCCACCTCCTGTGACCACAGAGCACAACCATGTGTGTGTGTGTGTGTGTGTGTGTGTGTGTGTGTGTGTGTGTGTGTGTGTGTGTGTATGTGTGTGTGTGTGTGTGTGTGTGTGTGTGTGTGTGTGTGTGTGTGCTGTGCGTGTGTGTGTGTGTGTGTGGGGGGGGGGAGGTGTGTGTGTGTTTTATATGTAAATAGATAGAGAAATAGATACATAGATCGATAGAGAGAGATACAGATAAATACACACATATTTATTCACACACACACACACACACACACACACACACACACACACACACACACACGTGTGTGTGCGCGCGTGCGTGCGTGCGTGCATGCGCGTTTACATGTGTTTAAGTGTAAGGCATGCGCATGTGTAAGCACAAATGCATTGGCTGCTCTTCTCTCTCTCTCTCTCTCTCTCTCTCTCTCTCTCGACAAATCTAACAAATCTTAAATAAATGTCAGCGAACCGCCCAGAGAAACGTGGACAAACGAGTCACAAGACAAACCACAACGCGTTTTCAACCTCTTAGGTCTTCTTCAGGTGCAACAAACATGAAACAATAACGAAAATGCACTTAGCTTTGACTCTCTAAGAAGGACGTTCTCTAGTAGAATCTATGGGGGGCAGCTTCCTTTCTAACGACTGCGCTGGTTGGATCATCTAACGATCGAGTGACCAGACTCCCAGATGTGAGGCACGTTTCATTTGTCCAACGCGCAATCATCGCACTTTTCTCCCGTTCACTATGTTTTGGTCTGCCGTTAGTTACTGCTGGTAATGTTTGATGTTCGCTGCTCTGTTGTGTTTATTATCTATCCCTGTCCATGTTTTCGAAACACGTTATATTGTTGCCACCGATGTCAAGACGATGTTATTTTCCGTTTTGCCCCCCATTGGGTATTTCATTTGTACTATCAGCAAATGACACGATGAGCAATGCACGTATGCCCTTCTCGCATTAATTAATAAAAAAAACAACAACCATTCTGGTGAATTTTGGTTCAAAAATACTGTATAGTCTTGAACGAACTGATTACTGTGATGAAAAACCTCTTGATGCTAATATGATAATTTCTAATCTTGCCCTAATCCAAAAGTTAAAAAAAAAAGTGCTCAGTGCTTTTTTCTGTCTTTCCTTGGGACAACTAAACGATCCTCACAGCCAATCAGAATGCACGCCCTCACTGTCAATGAGACTTTCCCATTTTGACCTTTCTTGTTCATTTCAAAGAAATATACTTTTATCAAATCGACCTTCTGTGTAAACAAAACTGTCATTTGTCACTCCAAATTTTGTTTGTCAATTTTTTTTTTTTTTTTCATTTTCAATCACAACTTTCATTTTTGCCAGTGCGCACACCTGCACTGAGTCATGATACCATGGGACAGGCCTACGTACTTGTTGCAGCTTGAGGTGGAAGCCCTCCATCTTGAACACGTTTCCAGTGTTGCCATCGGTGATGCTGAGTGACAGCTGGGCGTTGGGGCTGCTGGCTTCGTCCTCATCGCTCACTGTCAGCATCAGGACTGAGGCGTCTGGAACGGAGGGCTCCAGGATTGTGACCTGCAGCACACAGATTTTATTACCGATGCGCGGACGCAGGCATGGAACCGGAGGGCAGGGCAGGGCAGGCTGTAGTGGCTGATGAGACGCATGAAGGTAGGTGGGGGTGGGGAGGGGCGTATTCTAAATGGTGGCGGAAGTTGGGAGACGGTGTGATGAAATACGCGTACACTCTTGCTCTGAGACACAGACATTTATGAGTCTAAAAATGACAAACATTATGATACTGTTCAGTACCTCGCATACGCTCGACGTGCACACACATACACAACTGACTGACTGAAACCAATTTATTGTCAGATTAACTCAAAGTTGTACTGACACATACACAACACACACACACACACACACACACACACACACACACACACACACACACACACTCATTCCAGATGAGTGAGCACACATGCAAGCAACTTCACACTGCTTGACCCCTGGTCTGTTCGGGTGTCATTTTTTTTTTTTTTTTCTTTTCTTTTATTCATTAAGAAGATACTGACAAGGCTGGATTTTTCTTACAAGAGAAGAAAAAAACAACAACAACAACAAAAGAAGACGGAGTGAGAAGAACGGAAAGAGGTAGATGAGAGGAAGAAGGGAATACAGATGAAGAAGAAAAGAAGCTGATGACGCATTGACATGCCAGTCCAACTTCTATCAGAAGAAAACGGAGAAACAGATATTGGGAGTGCCGACTGACTTTTCCCAGACCGACTACGGAGGACTTCTGAAGACAGATGCCAAAGAACAAGAGAGAGAAAAGAGAAGTACCGCCGACTTCTATCAGCGACAACTGTAAAACCCAGCCCCAACAGACCTGATAAGTGACAGGCTGACACACGGGCGTGTTGTCATTGACGTCACGCAGAGTGATGACGACAGTGGCCGCGTCAGATCGTTGTGAGGAGGACGGATTGCCTGGGTTGTCTGTGGCCACCACGACCAGGATATGTGTGCTGCTGGTTTCTCTGTCCAACGTTGCCGATGACGTTGTGATCTATCGGTAATCATAGCCACAGTCACCATCATTACCGCAACCATAACGCCATAATAACGTTAATAAGACGAAAAAGTATTAATAGTCATCATGATCATCGTTAGAGTCATGATGTGAGCAACAATGAGAATGTCAACAATAAGGAATAACAAAAAAAGGGTTTCACGTCACAGGCCAGCAGATCATTTTAATCGCTGTCAACTCTTTAGAGCTGTCAACTACTCACAGCTGTCAACACTTTAGAGCTGTCAACTACTCACGGCTGTCAACTCTTTTGAGCTGTCAACTACTCACAGTTGTCAACTCTTTAGAGCTGTCAACTACACACAGCCGCCAACTCTTTAGAGCTGTCAACTACTCACAGCTGACAACTCTTTAGAGCTGTCAACTACCCACGCTGTCAACTCTTTAGAGCTGTCAACTACTCACAGCTGTCAACTCTTTAGAGATGTCAACTACGCACAGCTGTCAACTCGATCTCATCCAGTTCAAATGAAATTTGTAGAAGGGTTTATTGCAGTCACCGTGCTGCAGTGATAAATGTTCAGGACGTTGAAGGATGACGTTCCACCGGAACCATTTGTTTGTGAACGTTTTCAGCCCCTGTCGGTTCCTGCCCAGTGTGCTGTGGGCTCCGACAGGAAGCCTGGAACCACACAGGTCCAGTGTCACGCACTCTCTGGATGCCTTTCTTGGTGTGCTGCTCCAATGTCCTGATCACCACTGCAGGTGTCTGCGTCTCCTGAACCTGGTCGAGACACCACGATACATCATGGATGAAGCACAGAGTACAGTCCTGCCGGGCAAGTAAACATAATTGGTAATCTTTGACCTGGGCAGTCTTAGAAGATCTTGGAGCTGCATGTAATCTAGGACCGGAATGGAAACTCCAGGAGCTTTCGTCATCCCCATTGTCATTGGCCATCATTCCTAAAGTCTCAAGGTCTGTGGCCCTTCAAGCCCTACTGTTTTGCCGTGAATTCAGTTTCGATGCATTCCTCCTCCTCCTCTCTCTTCTTCGATTATCATGGACAGCGTTATGTCTGAAATCACTTGCTCCTTCGTGCCCTGCGCGTGTGGTGAAAGCTGCTTCGACTCCTTCATCCAGTCCGTGCTCTTGGTGAGTTTGTGACGACTAGGTGCAGTAGGGGCAAGTTCATGGGGACTGGTACCGGGCGGAATGAAACGCTGCCCGTGATGCACGCTTAACTAAGTTAACTCGGTGATGACTTGTCGTCAGTTGACGGTTCAGTGGAGGGTACCCTGCGTATGTGGATCAGGACAACTGAACACCACTGACTGAGATGGCAGCCAGAGCGATACTGCAGTCAGGCTTTCGTCTTTAGTCATTGGCACGAGGGTGGAGACGGCGGCACCAGCCCAGTCCTCTGTGTGCTCCATCCGATGCCTCAGTCTGCCTCTGGCATGCACGCCGTCCCACCCCCCCCCCCCCCCCCCCCCCCCCCCCCTCCTGCAGAGTGGTCTTGGACATGGAGTCAAGGCGAGGTATACGCCCTTTCCACGAACAGGCAAGCTCGTGGCGCTTGGTGACTGCCAAAGAGGGATCCCTTGCCTGCTGGTGCCACATCTGTTGTGAAGTGTATGTTGAGCTGCTCTGGGAACAGAACGGAGCAGCGCTGAGTCTCCATTGGCCTAAACACTTTAGATGTCCATTTCCCATGGGGAACAAACAACAACAACAACAACAATGATGATGATAATAATAATGATAATAGCAATAATAATAATAATGATAATGATAATATAATAACAATGATGATAATAGTAATAATGATGATGATCATGTTTGATGATGATACTACTACTACTACTACTACTACTACTACTGATAACGACAAAAAAAAAAAAAAGCTGCAGCAGCAACATAATAACTAAATAACAGAAATCAGAATGAAAAGACAGAAAGAGAGTCTTACACTTTCCGACACTTGATAAACTGAACGTCCAAAAACCATGCGCCCCATCGCTCCTCCCCCCCCCCCCCCCCCCCACTCCCCTTAAAAAAAACAACAAAAAAACATCACACTACACATCACACTGTGCCCCAGCACCGAACTATAACAAACACTGTCGTGCATAACACACTGTCACACACCACTCGACTCTCGCTATTTCCAGCTGTACATGGTGCACATACTATGCCAATGGCGAACACCACGCCACACTGCACAGGTCACAATGCTAAATATTATAAAAAAAAAAACATTACAAGGCATACACTGGACACCGCATAGTTCTGTTCAACACACCATACCACACAACACTAAGTTACACACCAAGCCGCAACAAACCAAGCATCGCAAGGAAGACCACTTTATGCGAACCCACACGCTGCACGACACGCCACACAAAACACCATAACCATACAATAAAAAAAAAACACACCACAACTCGTGATACTCGTGACAAACACCACACCAGTATCACTCTATGCTGAACACCGCATCATACAACAGTCAAGAACCACACCACGCATCACGCTATGCCAAACATCACACCACCTAATCACACTATGCCAAACACCTCACCATGTATCACACCATGCCAAACACCTCACCACGTATCACACTATGCCAAACGCCTCACCTAGTATCACACTATCCCAACACCTCGTCACGTATCACACTATGCCAAACACCTCACATAGTATCAAACTATGCCAAACACCACATCACGTATCACTATACCAAACGCGTCACCTAGTATCACACTATGTCAAACACCTCACCACGTATCACACAATGCCAAACACCTCACCTAGTATCACACTATGCCAAACACCTCACCTAGTATCACACTATGCCAAACACCTCACATATTATCACTCTATGCCAAACACCTCACGTGGTATCACACTATGCCAAACACCTCACCTAGTCTCACACTATGCCAAACACCTCACCTAATATCTCACTATGCAATGCAAAACACCTCACCACGTATCACACTATGCCAAACACCTCACATAGTATCACACTATGCCAAACACCTCACATATTATCACGCTATGCCAAACACCTCACCACGTATCACACTATGCCAAACACCACACCTAGTATCACACTTTGCCAAACACCTCACCTAGTATCACATTATGCCAAACACCTCACATAGTATCACACTATTCCAATTACCTCACCTAGTATCACACTTTGCCAAACACCACACCTAGTATCACACTATGCAAAAACACCTCACCACGTATCACACTATGCCAAACACTCACCTAGTATCACACTATGCCCAAACACCACACTAGACTCACACTATGCCAAACACCTCACCTAGTGTCACACTATGCAAAACACATCACCCAGTGTCACACTATGCCAAACACCTCACCACGTATCACACTATGCCAAACACCTCACCATGTATCACACTATGCCAAACACTTTACATAGTATCACACTATGCCAAAACACGTCACCTAGTGTCACTCTATGCCAACCTCCTCACCTAGTCTCACACTATGTCAAACACCTCACATAGTATCATACCATGCCTAACACCACACCACGTATCACACTATGCCAAACACCTCACCACGTATCACACTATGTCAAACACCTCACATAGTATGACACTATGCCTAACACCTCAACACGTATCACACTATGCCAAAAACACCTCACCACGTATCACACTATGTCAAACACCTCACATAGTATCACACTATGCCCTAACACCTCACCACGTATCACACTATGTCAAACACCACACCTAGTATCACACTATGTCAAACACCACACCTAGTATCACACTATGTCAAACACCTCACATAGTATCACACCATGCCTAACACCACACCTAGTATGACACTATGCCTAAACACCTCACCACGTATCACACTATGTCAAACACCTCACCTAGTATCACACTATGTCAAACACCTCACCTAGTATCACACTATGTCAAACACCTCACATAGTATCACACTATGCCAAACACCTCACATAGTATCACACTATGCCAAACACCTCACCTAGTATCACATTTTGCCAAACACCTCACCTAGTATCACACTATGCCAAACACCTCACCACGAATCACACTATGCCAAACACCTCACCTAGTATCACACTATGCCAAACACCTCACCGCGCACGTATCACACTATACCAAACACCTCACCACGTATCACACTATGCCAAACACTACACCTAGTATCACACTATGCCAAAGACCTCACCTAATATCACACTATGCCAAAACACCACATAGTATCATACTATGCCAAACACCTCACATAGTATCACACTATGCCAAACGCCTCACATAGTATCACAATATGCCAAACACCTCACCTAGTCTCACACCATGCCAAACACCTCACCTAGTCTCACACCATGCCAAACACCTCACCACGTATCACACTATGCCAAACACCTCACCTAGTATCACGCTATGCCAAACACCTCACCACGTATCACACTATGCCAAACACCCCACATAGTATCACACTATGCCAAACACCTCACCTAGTATCACACTATGCCAAACACCTCACCTAGTATCACACCATGCCAAACACCTCACCTAGTATCACACTATGCCAAACACCTCACCTAGTATCACACTATGCCAAACAGCTCACCTAGTCTCACACTACGCCAAACACCTCACCACTCTCCACAATACGCAAAACAGCATGCTACACGTTGCCAAGCACCACACCAACAGAAGGAACCGGCGAGGCCCAGGCTGACCTGTCCAGTGGTTTCCTGCAGGACAAACCAGCCCCCGTCGTTCCCTGACTCCAAGCGGTACACCACTTGTCCGTGCGGGGTCCCCGCGGGGTCGTCGTCTGTCGCCGTCACTGTCGTCACACTGTCACCACACACATAAACGTGCATGTATCCGCATGAACTCCTTATAAGAAAAAAAAGGGAGGCAAAATGAAGACACCTTTAAAGAAAAATGCTTTTATGTCATGTAATGGAATGCAAAAAGTATATTTATAGAGCGCTTTACATCGCAAGAGCCCAAAGCGCATAGACAGGAAAACATGATAAAATACTGATTCAGATTCAAAGCACACACACACACACACACACACACACACACACACACACACACACACACACACTGACTGACTGAAACCAATTTATTGTCAGATTAACTCAAAGTTGTACTGACACACACACACACACACCTGCGCGCGCACGCGCTTTCACACATACCACCCCCCCCCCCCCCCCCCCCCCACCACCCCCCCGGAAAACACACACGCAGACAGACACTCGAGCGCGTCAAAAAAAAGCAGACACGCGCACAGTGGATATCGGCAATCAGTCCGGGGGAAAAGATGTGTCTTTAGGGAGGTTTTAAAAGTCTCTAAAAGAAGAAGAAGCAGGAGAAGGCCACAGAGCAGGTGCCAGGTAAGAGAAAGATCGTTGGCCTGAGGAAGTTTTCAGGCGAGCGGCGAGAAGCCAAAGCAGATGAGAATCGGTGGATGAGCGCAAGTTGCCAGACGGAACATAGAGATAGAGGAGGTCTTCTTTGTGTGCAGTCCAATGCTATTAATCTTCATCAATGGCGATCGGTGTCATTACAGCTACACCGTTTATCCACCGTGAGGAAGAACTAACCCGTGGGACTCTCTTTGTGGGATTGTTCAGCTCCGGTGAGCTTCCAAGGAGAGCTAGGTGTATCCAGAAGCTCACACGGGAAGACTGGAACCACACAGTGGAAACAGATTGGAATGTGTGCCCAAGAGTTAGGGGCCTTCCTCTGATTTCCTGACCAGCACACACAAAAGGTCCGCCTGTCTCAGGCCTCCCGGCTGATACTGTATATTGAGATACACATGCAAAGTCGTATTGGTACAAGAGACCAGGATTAGAAGAAAGCCTTAGGCTGCTGTTTCATTCTTGACAGCAACCACGCATAGTCCATTTTGATTTAATTCAAATGATATATTACAGAAATGCTTGGGCTATGTACGGCGGAATTAGCATGGTGGCTTCAACGCCATTGTGTGTGTGTGTGTGTGTGTGTGTGTGTGTGTGTGTGTGTGTGTGTGTGTGTGTGTGTGTGTGTGTGCGTGCGTGCGTGCGTGCGTGTGTGTGCGCGTGTGCGTGCGTGTGTGTGTGTGTGTGAGTGTGTGTGAAATATGAGAAAGAAAGGGAGAGCGGACTAAGAGAAGCGGGGCAGAAAGGGTGGGTGGGTGGGGTGGTGGGGGTATGAGGACGTGGAAGATGTTCTTTTCAGGACTAGCTCCAACAACCCACTTTGTACCGCAGGGAACGTCTTCGTCCAGGTCCACGTTGTAGGTGTGGAGGGCAAACACAGGGGGATGGTCGTTAACAGACGATGCTGGCAGCACCTGAACCCTCACGGTCAGCGTCGTAGTCCTCCTGGAAGCAGACCAAGTACTGCTGTCTTGGACCAACACTGTCAACGTGTAAACCTGCTGCATCTCGAAATCCAGTGCTGCCCACACAAATAAGCAAAGAAAGGAATCGTTAAATGAACAGACAAATAACTAAACAAACAAAGAAGTAAACGAATAAATAATTACATGAATGAATATATAAATGAAACAAATCAACAAACACAAGCGAAAATTTAGTCAATAAAATGATTATGTCCTAAAGGTTACTATAAATATTCCGTGAGTGAGTGAGTGAAGTAAACAGATGAGTAAAATAACCATAAATTTGGTGAGTAAAAGAAAAGAGTTAGCGAGCGAGTAAATAGGAAAGGATGCATACAGACCAAACAAACAAGAATGTGAACAATGGCGCAGTGAAGAGGCGGGTCAGTCTGCATGAATATAAGTAAGAAAAGATCTAGTCAAGCAGAGTCGCCAGATTTTTGAAGGGGGTGCGAGGGGTAAGCATAAGAAATAACGTTGAAGCGCATTTAAAAAGAACACCCCCCCCCCCCCCCCCCCCCCCCAAAAAAAAAAAAAAAAAAAAAAAAAGTCCAATTGTGTAAGTTGATGAAGACTTTGATGAGCCATTAAAACATTGCATTTTATCACGAATAAAAATGTAACAGTTTGATCGAAGCGTCAGTTTGCCGATATGACTCGCCAGAATCGGTGTACGCAGGTAGAACTGCCATAGTACAGGTAGCATTCCAGCAGCTTACGCTTTGTAAACTATCGCAGTGCATGTGGCGTAGACCACTGTGTAAACTATCGTAGTGCTTGTGGCATAGACCACTGTGTAAACTATCGCAGTGTCTGTAGTGTAGACCATTGTGTAAACTATCGTAATGCCTGTGGCGTAGACCACTGTGTAAACTATCGTAGTGCCTGTGGTGTATACCACTGTGTAAACTATCGCAGTGCCTGTGGCGTAGGTCACTTTGTAAACTATCGCAGTGCTTGTGGCGAAGGCACTTTGTAAACTATCGTAGTGCCTCTAGCGTAGGTCACTTTGTAAACTATTGTAGTGCCTCTGGCGTAGGTCACTGTGTAAACTATCGTAGTGCCTGTGGCGTAGGTCACTGTGTAAACTATCGTGGTGCCTTTGGCGTAGGTCACTTTGTAAACTATCGTAGTTCCTGTGGTGTAGGCCATTTTGTAAACTATCGTAGTGCCTGTGGCGTAGACCACTTTGTAAACTATCGCAGTGCCTGTGGCGTAGACCACTGTGTAAACTATCGCAGTGCCTGTGGCGTAGGCCACTTTGTAAACTATCGTAGTGCCTGTGGCGTAGACCACTGTGTAAACTATCGTAATGCCTCTGGCGTAGGTCACTTTGTAAACTATCGTAGTGCCTGTGGCGTAGGTCACTTTGTTAACTATCGTAGTGCCTGTGGCGTAGACCACTTTTTAAACTATCGTAGTGCCTGTGGCGTAGGCCACTTTGTAAACTATCGTAGTGCCTGTGGCGTAGGGTCACTTTGTAAACTATCGTAGTGCCTGTGGTGTAGACCACTTTTAAACTATCGTAGTGCCTGTGGCGTAGGTCACTTTGTAAACTATCGTAGTGCCTGTAGCGTAGGTCACTTTGTAAACTATCGCAGTGCCTGTGGCGTAGACCACTGTGTAAACTACTATCGTAGTGCCTGTGGCGTAGACCACTTTGTAGACTATCGTAGTGCCTGTGGCGTAGGTCACTTGTGAACTATCGTAGTGTCTGTGGTGTAGTCACTTTGTAAACTATCGTAGTTCCTGTGGCGTAGGTCACTTTGTAAACTATCGCAGTGCCTGTGGTGTAAGCCACTGTGTAAACTATCGTAGTGGCTAATGGCGTAGGTCACTTTGTAATTTATCGTAGTTCCTGTGGTGTAGGTCACTTCCTGAAAACTATCATAGTGCCTGTGGCGTAGGTCACTTTGTAAACTATCGTAGTTCCTGAGGTGTAGGCCACTTTGTCAAAACTATCGTAATCCTGTGGTGTTAGCCACTTTGTAAACTATCGTAGTTCCTGTGGTGTAGGCCACTTTGTAAACTATCGTAATTCATGTGGTGTAGGCCACTTTGTAAACTATCGTTGTATCTGTGGCGTAGGTCACTTTGTAAACTATCGCAGTGCCTGTGGTGTAGGCCACTGTATAAACTATCCTAGTGCCTGTGGCGTAGGTTACCTTGTAAACTATTGTAGTGCCTCTGGCATAGGTCAGTTTGTAAACTATCGTAGTTCCTGTGGTGTAGGTCACCTTGTAAACTATTGTAGTTCCTGTGGTGTAGGCCACTTTGTAAACTATCGTAGTGCTTCTGGCGTAGGTCACTTTGTAAACTATCGTAGTTCCTGTGGTGTAGGTCACCTTGTAAACTATCGTAGTGCCTCTGGCGTAGGTCACTGTGTAAACAAACTATCGCAGTGCCTGTGGCGTAGACCACTGTGTGTAAGCTATCGTAGCTCCTGTGGTGTAGGCCACTTTGTAAACTATCATAGTTCCTGTAGTGTAGGCCACTTTGTAAACTATCGTAGTTCCATCATATAGTTCAACACTTTGTAAACTATCGCAGTGCCTGTGGCGTAGGTCATTTTGTAAACTATCGTAGTTTCCTGTGGCGTAGGTCACTTTGTAAACCATCGTAGTTCCTGTGGCGAAGGTCACTTTATAAACTATCGTAGTTCCTGTGGGAGTAGGCCACTTTAAATAAGTATCGCAGTGCCTGTCGTGGTGTAGGCCACTTTGTAAACTTTCGCAGTGCCTGTGGCGTAGACCACTGTGTAAACTATCGTAGTGCCTGTGGTGTAGGTCACTTTGTAAACTATCGTCGTAGTTCCTGTGGTGTAGGTCACTTTGTAAACTATTGCAGTGCCTGACTGGACGTGTGGCGTAGGTCACTTTGTAAACTAACGTAGTGCCTGTGGCGTAGGTCACTTTGTAAAACTATCGTAGTCGTCGTGCCTGTGGCTAGGCCGTAAAACACCATGATATGGCTCGTGACCTAAGTGGATGTATGGGCTATAAATAAACCACCTGACATGACTCGTGACCTAAATGGACGTATGGGCTATAAATAAACCACCTGATAAAACTCGGCGTGTACTTAAATGGACATATGGGCTATAAATAAGCTACCTGATTTGACTCAGCGTGACCAAAGTGGACGTATGGGCTATAAATAGACCACCTGCCATGACTCGGCGTGACCTCAGTAAACGTAAGAGCTCTCATTTCGCGGAGACCCATTTGTGGTTGGTCTAATGGCTGTGCACATGCAGAAAGGCTTGATCTTGGTTTGCGCTCTTGGTTGGGAAGTTATTGCACTCAGCACGGAGGTAACAAGCACAGACAACAAAAACAAATGCTTTGAAAATGAATAAGGATACCCTCTGGGCAAAAGGCAGCTAAAAATCAACATCATAACTTAATCAACGATTCTCAAACTGCGTCGTCCGATCAATCTATCTTGGCGTATTCACACACACACACACACACACACACACACACACACACACACACACACACACACACACACACACACACACACACACACACACACACACACACACACACACACACACACACGCGCGCGCGCGCGCGCGCGCACACACACACACACTCTCTCTCTTTCTTTCTCTCTCTCTCTCTCTCTCTCTCTCTCTCTCACACACACACACACACACTCAGTATGGAATAAAGTATATGTACTAATGATTAATCTTGCATTCTGATTTCTAATTTCTGAATTCTTGGTTTGTTTTTAAGTCGAAAATTTTCTTTAAATGACCAGTATTTTGCTGGAAAATGATTAAAAAAAAAAGAAGCTCAAATAACATAAGAACATTGACGGTCACAAGAACACTGTCTGTGAAATCAAACTGTAATTTGTCAAACCCTCAAAATTGAAAACAGTCTCTAGCTATGGTTTTTTTCTTTTTACCAGTCCTGTGTCCATACAGCTTAGAATTTCGGAAATTTAAAATACTGACCTTGACAATTTCGATGAAGATCATCTCGATGTTTTTTGAGGTATTCTCACGTAAAAGCAGACGATCAACCACTTGTCGCAAGTCGCTACTCTCAGAGTCCGTTTATTTTACAAGTTGATATGATGCTACGCTACGATCTTAACAAATCAATTATGTGCATTCTCTCTTACCCATTTCCGTGAAGATCGTTCCGTTGTTGGCGTCGATGTGGAATGGGGCAGGTCACTCATGAAGGAATATGTCAACGTTTCAGAGGGGTCAGCATCACCGCAGGGGATCACGGTCACCTGGACAGAGAGATGGACGCCATCGCACAATGACAGGGAAGTTCACGAGCCGCCATCAAGGTTGGCCACGGCGGGTGGTGGTCAGCACTGCACTGCCTTGCACTGCCCTCTGTTGGTTTGTCAAACTGGACACTGAAAATTCTAAAGGATAAAAAAAAAAAACCACCTTCATCGACATCAATCCTCCTGATGAAGAAACACATGACGAGAAGGGATCGATGTTTGACTACCAGTGACAGCATGAGTCCAAACCAAAGACCTGATGGTAGAGCAGCAAGGACGAGTCCAGAGACAGAACCATGTTATTCCTTTTCGCCGAGGGTGAAGAAACAGAACCTGAAAATCTGACTTGTCAAACGCGCGCGACAACAACAAACGGCAGCTTCCGATGTCCGGAAATCTACAAGGGAAGTAATCTGAGTTAGAAGTTGCGTTAAGCTAGAGTGACCCCGCCTTTTCATGGGTCAGATGGCGTCAACTTAACGTTTCAATCAGAGAAAGAAAATGCTAAAGCACAAGTGTCAAACGGTGCGCCTGTAATACAGACAGTCAATATCACTATCCTCATCCGGGTGTGCGCTTCAAATCTTATGGCTGACACTCTAGATCTCTTTGCTTGACCCATATACCGAAAAAAAAGGTCATGAAAAGACAAGCATTGCCTTCCCCTGATTTTTTTCCTCTGTAACAGGTCTACTGGGACAGAAGTTGCGCTGGGATGAAAAACAAAGTATATCAACTGTCAAGTTTCTCGGTCCAGTCGAAGTTTAAAGCCATCAAATGGGCCTAGCCTGGTGCGCAGTGGCAGTGTTTTAATCTTTTACGTAACCTTAATTAAGCTTCAATGCTGGTTCGAAGATGCACAGACTTCAGTCTCTAAAAAGACAGTACTGCAGTTAACTGTCTCTGAATCCCTCTTTATCTGATTCCCAGCCTGCGACTATGATTCAAACCCGAGAACAATTATTGGTTTTCTCTTCAGCAAACGCTAAATCTGATTCTGGCAGTTTGGAAAGTGTGCAAAATTTGAGTCTCCCTTCACTTCAACAGATCTCGATCAAATGGAGACCTTCCCTTGAGCGCCCGTTTTCACTTCAGTGTACCGATATGGTCGTATGTAAAGGTCAACAGGACTTGCCCAGATTATGTTACAAGGAACAGTGCGAGGAGGCAGAAGGAGAGAGAGGGACAGAGAAAGAGACGGACGAACATCGTCAGTGAATGGCCTGGCCTCACACTCAGCAACTGCCGAAGAGTGTCTGAGAACCGAGAGGAGTGGAGGAAACTGGCTGCGATGTCTAAATCAAGTGGTGCCCCAACGGTCTTCAAGACTCCGGAATAGATGACGGGTGATAGGTACCGATATGCTATCGCTGGTTTCCTTTCTTCTGGGACCAGTTCTGACACGGACTGTCGAGTGATTGTGCAGGGGGTAGTCAGTGTTTGGGTCCGTCTGGCAAAGTTCAGGCCGCGACCACTGACGCTGTCATTGTGCACAACTTCGGCAACAGTCAGATATAAGCTGACAGACAATCATCTAGTACTACTCTCCTTGATTCCTGAGACGTAGATGTTAACATTCAAACCCGCTAACTCACAGAAAACTGCTACCAGTCATGAGTCTTTTGGGTCTTCAGTATCACACACATGCGCACGTCTGACACGGCAAGTTTATTGGCATCCCTTCATTCGCTTCATGCTGTGCAGTCAAGAGGCTTTTCACGCTTGGCTCGTTCAGATACAAGTCGTTCTCTTCATTGCTCCGCCTGTTTTCGTCTCGTATTTCTGATCGAATTCATCATTGAACTGACATTGACAAAAACAGTCTCGGAAGGGGCGGAAGCCACAGATTGGCTATGCACTATCTACTCCGAAAAGAGTTCCTTACTGAGCAGCTACGAGCGATGCAGATCTGGAAAGATCTAAGCTCTAATCCGTGAATCCTCTGCTCTGCATGCTGCGGATAGCCTTGTATGGATTGGGCTCCAAAGGGTCTTTGTGTAAGGGCTCTACAGGAATCGGTTGTGATCTGCTAGGACGAGAGCGTGAGCACAAATGAAGGAGATGCTCTAAATTTATAACTCGCGATCACGTATGACATTCGTTGCAAGATGTCATCAACTGATAAAGAAACAAGATGCAAAGCATATAAACGTACTCCCAGGTCATCCTGAATACGCGTGAGATATTCCATAAAGAGGATAAAAACCGTCTTGGGCTGGTGTAACCGTTAGTAATGGCTATTCTGGTAAACATCGGCCATCATCTGTGACCTATAATGAACATGTTTACAAATTTTCAGAAAGATCAGCTAAGACCTTTCTGAGGTTTTCCATAAATAAGAAAACCATTATGGGCGTTATAGCCGTTAGAAACGGCTATAGCGGTAAACTAAAACATCGGGCATCATCCGTGACCCATAAGAAGAAAAACCGTTATGGGCAGTTATAGCCGTTACTAAGGTAAACTAAAACATCGGGTATCATCCGTGACCCATAATAAACACATCTACTAATTTTCACAAAGAGCTGCCACGTACTTTATGAGATATTCCATAAAGAAGAAAAACCATTACAGGCCGTTACAGCCGTTAGTAACGGCTATATAACGGGGTAAACTAAAACATCGGGCATCATCCGTGACCATAACGAACATACCTGCTAATTTTCACAAAGAGCTGCCACGTACTTTATGAGATATTCCATTACGAAAAAAAAAAAACATTACAGGCCGTTACAGCCGTTACTAACGGCTATAACGTTAAACTAAACATCGGGCATTATTCGTGACCCATAATGAACACACCTGCTAATTTTCACAAAGATCGGCCGAGTACTTTCTGGGAGATATTCCATGAAGAAGAAAAACCATTAAAGGCCGTTACAACCGTTAGTAACAACAGCTATAACGGTAAACTAAAACATCGGGCATTATTCGTGACCCGTAATGAACATACCTGCTTATTTTCACAAAGATCGGCCAAGTACTTTCTGAGATATTCCACGAAAAAAAAAAAAACGGTACAGGCCGTTACAGCCGTTAGTAACGGCTATAACGGTAAACTAAAACATCAGGCATTATTCGTGACCCATAATGAACATACCTACAAATTTCCAGAAAGATCGGCAAAGTACTTTCTGAGATATTCCATGAAGAAGAAAAACCGTTACAGGCCGTTACAGCCGTTAGTAACGGCTATAACGGTAAACTAAAACATCGGGCATCATCCGGGCCCATAACGAACATACCTACAAATTTTCACAAAGATCGGCCTTGTAGTTTTGTCTGGAGCGAGTGGGACACACATTTTGACCACTGACGGACGGACGGACGGACGGACGGACGGACGGACACACACACACACACACACACACACACACACACACACACACACACACACACACACACCATTTCTTCGTTCCCATTCTATGGTACTCCCTGTTCTATAAGAACTGTACTGGGAATACAAAAAATGGCTCTTTTACTCAGAGAAACCGTTGCATGCTCATTTTAAACTGCATGCTCGATTTTCATCAGGAGCGGTTTTTTCTGCGAGGAACAGAGAACTGGAACATAGTGATTCATTCGAGAAATATTTTCAAAATACGATTTCAAAGGACTTAAAACAGACAAGCCACTTGTTAAGTTTGAAACAGCTTCAGATGCTCTCTCTTACATCCAACCATTCACACCCTTTCATCCTCTGTACCTCTGCGTTCTCTTGTCCCTCCAACACCCTCGACGCAGGGAGAGAATGAGCACGTGGGCGCATGTTGGTTGCTCTTGGTAACGCTGACGGTGAGGGTGACGGTGGAGGTAAGGGGAAGGACTCCGTCGTCCGTGGCCTCGATCACCAGACTATAAGAAGGGAGGCCACTCTCGTAGTCCAGGGGCTGGACCGTGCGGATCTCGCCCGAATCCGGGTGGATGCAAAATGCTTGGTCCGCGTTGCCCCCTGTTGTGGGTAGGAGGGTGGGTGGGGGGGGGTGGGGTGGGGGGGGGGGGGGGGGGGGGGGGGGGGGCGGATGTCAGTTCAAATGATCTCAATCGAGGTCAGGCTGATTTGTTTTCTCGATACCCAACTGACTGCAGGAGCGATCTCTGAGATGAACTGATGTTCAAAACATAACCGTCTGACTTAAAAAAAAAAATCAAATGTAATTTTAAGCAACATAAGTAAAGCACACAAACATTACACACCATAAGCAAAACAAAACGAACAAAAAAAGTGAAACATAATGCTTTTTTCTTTAATACTTCTACTCTCTCTCTCTCTCTCTCTCTCTCTCTCTCTCTCTCTCTCTCTCTCTCTCTCTCAATGACTCTCTCCCTTCAAGTCATTTCAAAATGCAAACAGTAATGTTGCAAAGGTAAGCAAATGGAGAAACAAAAGGCGAAGACAAATAAAATGGACACAGAACAGTACAGAAAGTCCTTTAACCTATGATTTGCTCATATCTTGATAACATAGAACTTCCAGCTATATCTTTTTTTTTTTTAATACAAATGCAAATACGCTGGTTGAATTAAAGACTGAGAAGAAAACAACATATCCACAAGGCTGACAATCATCGAGGTACGATACACTGGATGTTTCTGGACCAAAGTAGAACCCGTTCCAAAAGATAACAATTTCACACACCCAGTTTTCTACCTTGTTTACAAACTGCTACGATGAAATTTTAAGAAAATAAATGCACGCTCGGTTCACAAACATGTCTGTCTGAAAATATTCATCGAAAAGAGTAGAACAAATGTGGAAATGTTAGCAAATTTTTCATTGTGTGTAGAAAATGAAAAGATTCAACTTCGGATTTGCTTTTATTGTAATCAAAATCTTAATCCGTAGACTGATATTTTCCCAAACATTGACTAAACCAGAACTCTGTGTGTGTGTGTGTGTGTGTGTGTGTGTGTGTGTGCGTGCGCGCGCGCGCGCGCGCGCGCGTGTGTGTGTGTGTGTGTGTGTGTGTGTGTGTGTGTGTGTGTGCGTGCGTGCGTGCGTGCGTGTGTGTGTGTGACTGTGACATGTCAAAGCAATGAATTTTACATAACGAAATCATTACCTAATCCTGTTTGAATTTACCTTCAATACCAACCATTGTCATTTCATCATTCCCACCTGTAATAGAATAAGTCATCTTCTGGGGCTGCCCATAATCTCGATCTCTGTCTGTGGCAGTGACGTTGATTACTGACGTCCCGATCGTCCCATCCACCGTCTGCACATCACCATCAACACTGTCAACGTCGTCATCTCACCATCACCTCTTCATAATGATTTCATTATCAAACTGTCATCATTTCTGCTGTATCATCACCACAAATGGAGCCGTTTTATCATCATTGTATCTTGTTCATCTTCGCTGTCATCAGTATTGCTGCCGTTAAGCATTTTTGAACCTGTGCTATTTTGTCACTTGTTCGTTGTCTCCCTCCCTCCCCCCCCCCCCCCCCCCCCCCCCCTTTTTTTTTTTTTTAACAAACATTTTAATTTCTCAACAAATTTCAAATGTAATTAATAGCGGACTGCCAAGAAAACGTAGACAAAGGAATCACAGAACAAAACATGACGCGTTTCGACCTCTTAGGTCTTCTTCAGGCAAGATACAAAACACTCAGGACAACGAAAATGAACGAGCAATTACTTATCTTCATTTACTTCTCATCAATGCCAAGTCACTGACTTCATCAAAGCCACCTGGAACATCCACAAAAGAACACCAGCCAAACGACCCACAGATGCCTTTACTATGGAACTAAAATGGCTAAAACATGAATATAACAGAAGGCATGACAAACGTATATCTCACACAACGTAGCAGCATTGATGACAAATGACAATGACAATGATTCTTTATTTTACAACGGTAAAAAGTATTGGCCTAGTTAGCCATTTTTCATATTTGCCGTTACTATTCTACGAAACTACTACTAAATGATATAATGTATGCATCAAAACATGATTACACAAACAAACAGCATCAAGCCAAACAAACAAATAATAAAACCACCACCAAGAAGCAATTGCAGACACCATCAATGAAATAAACAAAACAAAACAACAACAAACAAAAAAAAAAAAAAAAAAAGAAAGAGAAAAGAAATGAAATGAAATTCGATGACAAAAACACAGCTGAGCGTCTTGTCTTCTGACCGTTTTCCCACACCCCCCTTCCTTCCTTTCCATTCCACACCGTTTTCTTCTTTTCACTTTCTTTTCATTCCATCAGCTCCACATACTCCTTTTCTTGCCCGCTCATCAAGTCGTAGCCACGTGGCCCTCCTCTTTAAATTCTCTCATCTTAGTCAATAATTCGTATATCCATCAGCATTAAATCATGCGCAGTGTGGTCTCAAAACTTACCGGATGTGGTGTATAGTACAACTATGGACTAGTAAGCACGCAGTGACTCCTCCTTGATGAAACTGAAGCTGGGCGCTTACCATATTCTTCGCATTCCAGTTCAATTCATTCCTTCATCTTCATGAAAGTCAGCCACCTAATTCGCTGAGCATCCCTTCTCTACACCAATCCACGCTCTTCCATCAACTCCTGAATCAAAACTGAACTTTGGATGGCCCGGTCCGAATAGCTCGTGGTAAAAGCGCCCGACTCGCAATCTGGTGATCCTGGGGTTGCAGGTTCGAATCTCCGCCGGGCTGTTTCGGTATAAGGGGATTTTTCCCCGGAGTTAACGTCAGTTCTGACTCCATTTCCCATGCTGCCTTCGAATGGACTATAAACCGAGGTTCCGTGTGTGAACGCACGCATAACATCTTGCACACACGTAAAATCCCATCACCATCTTTCCGAAGAGAGGCCAGTTTGGCCGTTGGTATGGAAGACACGTTACACATAGCACTCCTCCTTGCGTTAAAAAATGGAAAGAATGAAGGAAACAAGAAGATTAAGTGAACAATATTGAATATTGACTGAATGACACGGGAAACGACTGAATGAAGCGCAGCTGGCAGCTCTTCAGTCGGCCCTACCCAGGTAGGCAGCCCGTTGTGTAAACGAGTGGGGATGGAAAGCGCTTAGAGCTTGGTCTCTAACCGAGGATAGGCGTTATCATCATCATCATCATAAAAATAATGATAGTAATAATGATTTTCCCTCTCTCTCTCTCTCTCTCTCTCCTTTTTTCGCTTTTTTCCACTTCAAACTCCTGAATCTTTGAACTTTCTTCTGTACTCTTCCTTTTCCTTCTTCCCTCTTCTCGAACCCCGCCCCCCTCCACGTAAAGCCCCCCCCCCCCCCCCCCCCCCCCCCCCCGCCCCCGCCCTTCGCCCTCGTTCTTTCCCTTGCCTGTGTTGTCAGGCCAGGGGGCAACTTTTCACATACTTACAACTGAGGTGGGCAGCAAAGGGTCGAAGACCGGAGAGTGGTCGTTGGTGGGCTCGATGCTGATGACGACAGTAGTAACCGCGGTGCGAATGGTCCGGTTGGAAATCACGGGATCCCCTTGGTCAGATGCCTGGAGAACACGACAGTTTCTTGTCGGTTTCGGAAAGTTTGTAAAGTAAACTTAGTATTCGTGTGAGCACGGACATAGCAGTTATTGACCCTCCTTGAGGTTGTAGTTTTCTCTCTTTCTCTCTCTCTCTCTCTCTCGCACGTACTTGCGCGCGCGCGCGCGCGCACCCCCCCCCCCCCCCCCACACACACACAATCACACACGAGACGCACACACACACACTTACACAAACACACACACCCACACGCACAAGCACAGACAGAGAGACGCACGCATACGCACGCTTGCACACACACATACACGCAGACGCACACACGACACACACACACACACACACACACACACACACACACACACACACACCACACACACACACCACACGCGCGCGCGCGCGCGCGCGCGCGCGCGCGCGCGCGCGCCAGGGGGAGGGGTAGGGGGGGCACACACACAGACACAGACGCACACGCATACGCGCACACACACACACACACACACACACACACACACACACACACACACACACACACACACACAGACACCCACACGCACACGCACACACACACACACACACACACACACACACACACACACACACACGTACGTGACAGACCATTATGTAGAAGACATAGTAGTAGCAGTCCTGGCTGGGGTCGTCGAGGTCAATGGCGGAGACCTGCTGCAGAAGTCCGGTGCTGCTGTCGATCTGGAAGTGGTCTGTGTTGCACGTGGAGCTGGGGGGACCGCACACAGACGTTATGGTATACAGCAGGTCCGCAAAGGGCCGGTCCACGTCCGTGGCTGTCACCTGCACCGTGTTAACACACACGTAATGTAGTCCGCATAGTTTCCTGTTGTATCGCCACTGTGCTGCTCCCCATCTCATAGCCATGTTGTCCCCCATGTCACCTCTGTGGTGTTCATCCTGTCACTACGTACACCACTGTGCTGCTCCCCATCTCATAGCCATGTTGTCCTCCATGTCACCTCTGTGTGTTGTTTATACTGTCATTGCTTCACTACTTCAACATACCTAATCTTATCCCTGTTGTTTTCTTACTCATATCGCAACACTATCATGAAGAAAAAAAAAAAAAAAACAGAACTCGCAATCCCTTATTGTAACCACCACGACAATTTTATCATTTGTATTACTGCAGCACCATCACCATGGTCTCCTTCAGCACCGCCATCATCGTCGTTACCAGCATCAGTACGACCACGTGATCATTATCATCATTGCCTGCATCTTCATCTTGAAATTATCACACCACCACCACCCGCCACCACCACCACCACCACCATCATCATCATCATCATCATCATCATCACCATCATCATGGTTAAATCGCCACACCACCGCCACCACCACCACCACCACCACCATATTCATCATCATCATCGTTAGATCACACAGCAGCACCAGCACCAGCACCAGCACCATCATCATAAAAAGTCACACCACCACTACTACCACCACCATCATCATTATCATCACCATCATCACCACCACCATCATTATCATCCTCACCACCACCATCATTATCATCATCATCACCACCACCACCATCATTATCATCATCATCACCACCACCACCATCATCATCATGACCACCACCACCACCATCATCATCACCATCATCATCATCACCACCACCACCACCATCATCATCATCACCTGCAGTCCTGCCCAATTGCTATTCGCTACGTCTGCTTCGCTGATCACGATGCTGTGACAGTTGGAACTGAAGACGGGGTCGTTGTCGTTGTCGTTGAGGACGTTTGACGGTGAAGGTGAAGGTGGAGGACTTGGAGGGCGTGCCTCCATCCTGGGCTCTCACCTTCAGTGTCACGGACTTCACGGTTTCATGATCGAGGTCCTTCACCAGGTGCAGGCCGCCCGCCCTCTCCGCCAGGTAAAAGGCCTCCGACATGTCGGCTCCAGTCGCTGGAATGGGGAGGCATAGAAATAGGATGCCAGACTTTGCAAGGAAAGTTCGATGAAATACGTCTCGGCTCATTGGTAGAAGACATGATATGACGGCACACAGTTTAACTGAAACACATATTCCCTGACTGAGATATCATAGTCTGCCATTTAGGAGTAGTCACAACTGGATAAAAAATGTATCTTTCGTTCAGTGTATCGCGTGTCAGTACAACCCTATGTTAATCTGACAGTAAAATGGTTTCAGTCAGTATCGCGTGCTTATAATTTGTAGAATATGTACCAAAGAAAAAAGATGAATCTTCGCTGAATATTCAAACAGGGCCAGTACACCGAACTTTGAGTCGTTTCTCCAATGAATTGTGTTGCTACATGTCACTGGTCTGTGTTGATTCAACATCCATCTCGCGCCGAATTTGGCAAAGATAAATGATTGCTCGTTCTTCATTTTCGTTGTCATGAGAGTTGTTTCTCTTGCCTGAAGAAGACCTAAGGTCGAGAGCGTCGTGTTTTGTGTTTTGTTTGTTCATGTTTGGTGGATTTATTCCATAAACTTAAAAAAAAAAATTGTTTAGATTTCGGCCTGCAGTAGTTTCACTTTGCAACTAACTTGTTTGATTACGTTTTTCAAAAAGGGCGATAATAGCCAAATCATCAATGACAAAGATTTTTTTTACTTTAAAAAAAAGGAAAAAGAGGGGAAAATCAACAAGACTGACTGATAAAAGCAACTCTGGTGCATTGTTAACTTGTTTCATCACAAATCTTAAATAAATGTTAGCGAACCGCCCAGAGAAACGTGGACAAAAACGAGTTACAAGACAAAACACAACGCGTTTCGACCTCTTAGGTCTTCTTCAGGTAAGACACAAATGAACAGAACAACGAAAATTCACTTAGCTTCGATCGCTTCAGAGTTCAGCGCAAGGAAGAAGGCGTTGAATGAGAACGAGGCTGTTGAAAGGGAAATAATGTGTGAGTGAAAGTCGTGATGATGATAGTAATATTACTGATAGGAATACTAATAATGGTCAAAATATTGAAAAAAAAAATTAAGACAGGATTACTACCACTCTTGGTGTCAATAAGTATAGGTATGGAGAAAGGAGCGTGGGTTGGAGGATTCTAATTAAACAGCAGGGTTTGCCGTGGCAACAGTCCCAGGGGCGAAGGCGATGGTGATGTCAATGCTAGTGGGTGTAGTATCAATACTAGCAATAGTATTACTGAATGATACTGCTAACAACGTTAGTGAAGGTTAAGGTAATAAAAGCATGATACAGAAATATATTTAGAAAAATACATTTTCATAATAATCAAATAAATAAATAAATGAAACATAAGTTGTAAAAAAAAAAAATAATAATAATAAGGATAATAAATGCACAAATAAATAATTGAAAAATAATAATGGTAATAGAATAAATAGATGAAAATAATCATAAATTTTAAAAATAAAATAACAACGTTAATAATAGTTATGGTACTAAAGGTATTAATTGATAGTGAGGAGGAGGAAAACAAACAAACAAACAAAAACAAAAACAACAACAGCAACCAAGGGGAGGAGGGAGAGGGGAGGACAGGAAGAACAGAGAGGAAATAGAAGATATAGCTATGGGAAGGAGGGAATCCAATAGGTATATTAATAATTACATTAATAGTTTTGCTAATAATTGTGATTGTAACTCTACAGTAATGGTAGTGATGCTATAGGAGGCTAGAAAAGTGGTAAGCTGAAATGTTAGAAAATATGTACAGAATAGTGATTACATTAATGAGAGTAGTAAATATAACATTTGTAATACTAGTTATGAAGTTGTAACAAAAGGCATACTGATTAGATGAACAAAACAAAACAAAAAAATTAAACAAAAAATGTTTGCAATATATATATATATATATATGTATATATATACATATGTATAAGTATATGTGTATGCGTGTGTGCGTGCGTGTGTGTGTGTGTGCGTACGTGCGTGTATGTGTGTGTGTGTGCGTGCGTGTGTGTGTGTGTGTGTGTGTGTGTGTGTGTGTGTGTGTGTGTGTGTGTGTGTGTGTGTGGTGTGTGTGTGTGTGTGTGTGTGTGTGTGTGTGTGTGTGTGTGTGTGTGTGTGTGTATGAGTGTTCCATTTGTCAGCCTCATTCATTGGTTACCCCCACCTGCACCCCCAGCAACCGCCATACCCATCAACACCCCTACACACATCATTACTAGGGCAAGGGAGGTGGTGGGGGTGGGGAGTAAGTCGATTGATGTACCAAATGGAGAGACTCACAGAGTGTAAGGAAAGGGAAAAGGATGATAGCTGCAACCTATGTCTGAGGTAAACAGTGGGAAGGTAGGGTAGTATGGGTGTGTGTAGGTGGAGGATATTTCAGGCTGGAGCTGCAGAGGTGGAATGGTACATACTACTTTTGGACGTTGATGCCATGAGGATGGACGGTGCCCATTTTTGGCAATGAGATGAGATTCCTGCATAAGGCGTTCCAAGTTGTCACTCTTCGATTGCCGAAGTGCCAGGACTTTGACATGGTTGATGTTGTGTTGGGCATGGTTGAAGTGTAGAGCGACTGGTTTGGGCCGATGGTGGCGGATGTCGGTCAGGTGTTCAGAGATGCGCGTCTCAAGTGTGCGAGATGTCTCACCTACATAGATCTTACCGCACAGCTGGCAGTGGATGGCATACACAATGTTGTGGCTCTGGCAGGAGAAAGTGCGTTTAATAGTGAAAGAGCCCGTGGGGCCATGTAAGATGGTGTCTGGTTTGGTGAGAGAGCAGATTTTGCAGTTTGGTTTTGAGCAGGGGAGAGTACCTGGTGGCTTAGGTGTGGATATTTTGTTCAGTTTAGAGCGCACCAGTAGGTCGTTTGAGGTTTTTTGTCACGTTTGAAAGTGATCATTGGTTTGGTCTCAAAAGGCAGGTTTATGATTTTCTACTATGTGCCAGTTAGACTTCAGGATCCTGCAGATGGGCAGATTATGAGGATGGAAGAGAAGGCAGGCAGTGGGTCTGTCTGTCTCTTTGGGAGGTTTAGTTTCCAGAGTAGATGTTCTGGATTTAGCTGCAGTGCAGCTGAGAGCATCATTGATGATGGCACTAGGGTATCCACGGTTGGTTGTGAAAAAATCAGACATTTTGGCTGTTTGTATAGTGAAATCTTCTTCGCTAAAGCAGAGTCTGCGTAGGCACTCCGTATTCTGAATTCCTTCGCCTACGCAGACTTCAACATTATTATTAACATTATTTATTTTCACCCCGAATGTGAACGAAACATTATTCATAGAGATCTACAGAGTTGTACAAGCTTCAATTCAAGTGTGTAAAATAACTCACCACAAATGTATGCGAAATGTCATTATCAGTTACATCTATTGCATTATGAATTGTCAACATTTGACGGTGACGTGTCCGTCATGCTTCTGTGCCGTGGGTGAAGTCCCGGCACAGGAGGTGATTGTTGGAATCTCATTCACGACTTGCTGGTTACAAGAATCCAAAAAAAGCATAAAAACAGGAACTAAAAGATTTATAAATCTACGGATAAAGAGTTTTTATGATAATTTCTGGGTCCCATCCGCATCTCCTGTATTTTTATTGTCTGCCGTTTGGCGAACTCTGGGGTTATAGTCTTTCCCGCTGTCAACAGGATTTTCGTCGTGGTCAGTGGGTCTTTTTTTTCTGTCCCAACCTCTGCGCCACCTCAGAGGCAGTGCACCCACGCCGCTCATTCTGACACCCCGTCCACAGCCACAGCCCGGTCGGCCCCCGCCGCAGCCCCGGCACCCGCAATCCACAGGGAGCAGTCAATGTCAAGTCGTCAAGAGGCAACCCACCAGAGGAGACACTGCACTGCTGCCGAGTCACTTCGGTGGTGTTCAGTGGTGCCTGTTCTGATCTAACATACGCAGGACACCACCTACTAAGCCCCCTACTGACGACAATAATTGCTTAGTCGCGGAGCCGGCGTGAGTGAGCTCTCCTCCCTCCGGAGGGTGCCACCACGTCCATCCAACGATAGCCACCATGGACCCGCCGATACCGGTGACTCCGACGGAACCAAACCAAGGCCACAGACGTGGAGAGGACATCGAAACTGAGGTCACCATGAGAGCAGGGCATGAAGGGCCAAGAATTTGAGACATTTTTTTTTTTTTAATGCTGATCGATGAGGATGAGGATGATTAAGATGATGCTACGGATTTCCATTTCGGTCTGAGACTACATGACAGGGCTGTACTCTACGCTTCCTTTCATAATATATCCCGGCGTCAACCAGCCCGAGAGATACAGGCACCTGCAGTGTTGGTCAGGGAAATTTGTGCAACACTCTCAGAAACGCATCCATTGAGTGACTGAAACTCGACTGTGTGGTCCCAGTCTTCTTCCCAACTGAGTCCGCAGCAAACTCAACTCTGGGTAGGAGCCGGTCGGGGTGGAAAAATGGTCAGTGGGTCTTCCTCATCGTCACTGGGCCTTTCCCGACAGTACCCACGGCACAGAGACATCACCGAAACGTCACTGTCAAGTGTTGACAAATCATAATGCAATAGATATTCACTTTGGTTTCTCCTTTCCTTTAAAAACCATTGTTGTTGGTGAATAGTGGTAAAAAAAAAAAAAAGCTGCTATTCCTAAAGCGAGAATTCTCTCTTGCTTGTCCTTTTCGTGGATTGTGTGTACGTTGCGCGAGAGACCTAGCAATGCCACCCCTTGTTACTGGAATAGATAGTATGAAGAAGAAAGCAGCATACACACACACACACACACACACACACACACACACACACACACACACACACACACACACACACACACACACACACACACACACACACACACACACACACACACACACACACACACACACACACACACACACACACACACACACGCACACGCGTGCGCGCGCGCACGCACGCACGTACACACACACGCACGCACGCATGCACGCACGCACGGAGAGAGAGAGAGAGAGAGAGAGAGAGAGAGAGAGAGAGAGAGAGAGAGAGAGAGAGAGAGACAGACAGACAGACAGACAGAGACAGACAGACAGACAGACAGAGACAGATGGGTTCCAGCCCTCCTCTCCTCCTCCTCTCCTCGCTCCTCCCTCCACCCCCACCCCTCCCCTCACGCCCCGCCCCCTTCCCCTCGATGCCACTCTCTGCCCTGTCTGTTTTCTCTTTTTCTTTTCTGTCTTTCTTTGATTTGTGCGTTGCGTTTGAAGTAATCTCTCAGGACAGAGCTTCCATGTGTGTGCGTATGCATGTATGTACATGTGTATATGTATGTGTGCGTGCGTGCGTGCGTGCGCGTGTGTTTGTGAATGTGTGTCAAAGCTCTAACCCCTCAGCGCCCCATCGTGAAAATTCTAGCCCCCCCCCCCCCCCCACACACACACACACTACCCCTGACCTATTATCCAGGTCCAGCCCTACCCACACTAATCACACCAACGTCATTACCATCACCAGAGAGAGAAAGTGTTTGAGGCACAGAGAGGGAGAGAGAGAGAGAGAGAGAGAGAGAGAGAGAGAGAGAGAGAGAGAGAGAGAGAGAGAGAGAGAGAGAGAGAGAGTGTGTGAGTTGTGTGTGTGTTTGTGTGTGTGTTGTGTGTGTGTGTGTGTGTGTGTGTGTGTGTGTGTGTGTGTGTGTGTGTGTGTGTGTGTGTGTGTGTGTGTGTGTGTGTGTGAGAGAGAGAGAGAGAGAGAGAGAGAGAGAGAGAGAGAGAGAGAGAGAGAGAGAGTTTCTCAAATATTTTGGCTGACAGGCTAAAAGTGGTTTGACGATCGTGTGCGAGAGTTGGGGACCGAGAAAATCAGTCATTTCTCGGAAGTGTGGTAAGTGAAAACCATCCCGAACGTTGAGGAGACGAGTAAGGGACAAATGTAGACAAAGCTCCTGAGAAGTCGATGAGCCCACGTGCCGTGGGAAGGTGGTCTTTGGCGGACGAAGGTGATGATAGTGATCCGGGAATAAAGCCAGGATGGGGTGGAGTGGTAGAAGATGGGAGAGCGCTGAGAGAGAGAGAGAGAGAGAGAGAGAGAGAGAGAGAGAGAGAGAGAGAGAGAGAGAGAGAGAGAGAGAGAGAGAGAGAGAGAGAGAGAGGGAGAGAGAGAGAGAGAGAGAGAGAGAGAGAGAGAGAGAGAGAAGAAGAAGAAGAAGAAGAAGAAGAAGAAGAAGAAGAAGGGAGGTTCGGTGGGGTCATGGTAGTTGGGTGTCTAGAAAACGTCAGCCTTCCGTTTTTTCCGCAATGTTTTTTGTTTTGTTTTGTTTTGTTTTCTCTCTTTTTTTTTTTTCTTTTTTGTTTTCATAAGGTAGTAAAGCCGTTGTCTTATTGGCAGAGAACCATACCCAAGGGGGTATGTGTATAGAGAGGAGGAACAATTTCAGACTAACATGAAACACTACTAAAAAAATCGGAAATCGAAACCAAACATATTCCGACCGTCCATTTTCATGCGTACGAGATGAAATAGCCACACATAACACACTCAGGAAGATGCTTTTTCTGTGTCTTTTTCTGAATTTGTTTCCGTTTTTAACTTCTTCACGTAGAATAACTTCCCCTGGCTGGGATTGTAAGCGCCTCTACAGTAAACGTTGTAAGTGATCTCACGGAATCATCGTCACAATTTTCGGTACTCCGAATCTTTCCTTTTTTCTTTGTCTCTCTAATATTTTCTGTTCAGTATGATGGCGTCTTCACGGATCGTGTAGAACTGGGAGGGTGGGCGGAAAGGAAGGGGAAGGTGCTGTCATGTTCTTAACAAGAAAACAAAAAAACTTTCCCTTTCTTCCTCCAAAAAAAAATCCGCTTTCTGGGACAAGGGAACAGCGTAGACGGATGAGCGGAACAACTTGTTCGTGGGCTTGTAAGCCGAGTGTTCTCAATGTTTGTCCGGCGAAAGATACTCTCAGCGCCTTGTTAGCTGCTATCATCATCATACTTTTCTCCGTTTCAAACATACCTTTAGTGCTATAAACAAGCAAGGGAGATAGTAATAGGGAGGAAGAGGGGGAAGGAGAGAGGGAGAGAGAGAGAGGGAGGGGGGGAGAAAAAACACACACAGAGAGAGAGAGAGAGAGAGAGAGAGAGAGAGAGAGAGAGAGAGAGATTAAAGAATGTTTCCTATACTGCTGAGCAAGAAAGAGAACGAACTCGTTAGACAGCAAACATGAGAACGACAGAAGGAAGGGACTGGGAGGCGAAGGTAAGCAAGTCTAGGAAGACAGAAGTGTTTCTTGATTTGAGCTCAACAGCACGATAGTGCACATCAAACACACACACACACACACACACACACACACACACACACACACACACACACACACACACACACACACACACTCACACACACACACAAACTGGACAGCTGCTCTACTTACCACTGTCAATGGCGGACACTAGAGTGTAATGCACTCTCCCAAAATCCCCAAGATCGTTGTCTGTGGCACTGAGGTTGACCACTGAGAGTCCTAACGTGTTCTCCGGCACAGTGTAAGAAGTGATGACATTGTCAAAGACAGGAGTGTGACCCTCGATCTGGACAAGACATGGAATGTCAACGAACAAGTGGGGTATTCTTCGTCATGGGAGCAAGAGTTACCTTACTTGTTCGTTAATTACTGTTCACTGTTCTCTGCCTAATTCAAGATTTCGTTTCATGATAGGAAAAGCTTTGTTCGATCGCTCATCACCCAGCTAAGTCATGCTGTTTACGACCTATGGAGGCCACATCATAACATAATAATATAACCCAGCAAAATCATGTTGTGTACGGTCTGTGGATGCCATGTCATAATGTAACCCAGCAAAGTCATGTTGTTTACGACCTATGGAGGCCATGTCATAATATAACCAAGCAAAGTCATGTTGTTTACGACCTATGGAGGCCATGTCATAATATAACCAAGCAAAGTCATGTTGTTTACGACCTATGGAGGCTATGTCATAATATAACCAAGCAAAGGTCATGCTGTGTTACGACCTATGGAGGCCATGTCATAATATAACTAAGCAAGGTCATGTTGTTTACGACCTATGGAGGCCATGTCATAATATAACCAAGCAAAGTCATGTTGTTTACGACCTATGGAGGCCATGTCATAATATAACCAAGCAAAGTCATGCTGTTTACGACCTATGGAGGCCATGTCATAATATAACCAAGCAAAGTCATGCTGTTTACGACCTATGGAGGCCATGCCATAATATAACTAAGCAAGGTCATGCTGGTTACGACCTATGGAGGCCATGTCATAATATACCCAGCTAAGTCATGCTGTTTACGACCTCAAATCAGAGTTGAAATCCTCTGAGAGACATCAGAGTTGAAATCCTCTGAGAGACATCAGAGTTGAGATCCTCTGAGAGACATCAGAGTTGAGATCCTCTGAGAGACATCAGAGTTGAAATCCTCTGAGAGACATCAGAAATGAAATCCTCTGAGAGACATCAGAGTTGAAATCCGAGAGACATCAGAGTTGAGAACCTCTGAGAGACATCAGAAATGAAATCCTCTGAGAGACATCAGAGTTGAAAATCCGAGAGACATCAAACTTGAAATCCTCTGAGAGACATCAGAGTTGAAATCCTTCGAGAGACATCAGAGTTGAAATCCTCTGAGAGACATCAGAGTTGAAATCCTCTGAGAGACATCAGAGTTTCAAATCTTCTGAGAGACATCAGAGCTGAAATGCTCTCTTGCACTTCAGAATTCAAACTCTTCCAAAGGCCTGCTAGAATGACCCATTACTGTAACGACACTTAAACCGTTTAATCAAATCTAAAAAGAAAAAAAAGTCTGACATGGGGGAAATATAAGCTGAATTGTACCTACTTACGTCCAGAAATAAACTCAGAGATTGGGCTCCCTTGTCATAAACCGTGCGGTAAGACAACTGCTATTCTTTTGCTTCAACCCCTGCTCATAATCCATTTACTTTCGAACTTAATAACCATTCAGTCCTTTGATTTTTTTCATGCGACGATTAAAGAAATGAGTATAGTCACAATCATACACACAATGCCACGCAGATGTACAAGCAAAGCTTTACAGTAAAACGTGTCAACTGCCGAATCAGATCACTTCAGTGCTATCTAAAAAGAAATCCTCTCACCACCACTACTACCACCACCACCCTTCCACAGACGTACATAGCTTCACACACACACACACACACACACACACACACACACACACACACACACACACACACACACACAGAGAGAGAGAGAGAGAGAGAGAGAGAGAGAGAGAGAGAGGTTTTCAGTAAACCTGAAGTTGAATAGGCCGGTAAGACGAGGGACCAAGAAAGGAGGACATGACAAAGGGGTCTTAAATAAATGTCAGCGAACCGCCCAGACAAACGTGGACAAACGAGTCACAAGACAACACTCAACGCGTTTCGACCTCTTAGGTCTTCTTCAGGTGAAACAAAGACGAACAAAATAACGAAATGCACTTGTTTCACCTGAAGAAGACCTAAGAGGTCGAAACGCGTTGCGTTGTGTGTTGTCTTGTGACTCGTTTGTCCACGTTTCTCTGGGCGGGTTCATTGACATTTATTTAAGATTTGTTTAGATTTCCGCCTGCAGTCGTTTCACTTTGCAACATGACAAAGGGGTTCAATTCAATTCAGTACATGTTGTTTATAGCCCAGCTGACCACGAAGTGCTATGTCAGGGCTGTCACATCTCCACACTAACTCTCTACACAGACGTTTAAAAAAAAAAAATTCCCACACAAACAAGTTATTAAAACAAATTTTCTAAAACCACAATGCAAATTCTTGACAATCTTTCGTCTGTAAAATCTTCGATCGATGAAAAATGTCTGTCGCTTTCAGGACAACAAGACAGGCAGTTTGCCTCTATCTCACTACCCTTGTGATGATTACTTGAGAGGTAAAATCAGAACGAACTCACAGGGTGGACAGGAGAAGACGGGTGTGTGAAGATACAAATCTAATCATACCACCTGTCGGCAAGAGGAGAAAGTCCAGACAGCAGTCAACACTAGCACTCTCAGACGACTAAGCAAGTTCTCACTTCTCTGTGTTGACTAATTTCTTATGCGCCCTGGAGTGCTGGAGTGCACCACGGTTCCCCTGTACTCCTCTCTACCCAGATGTGGAATACCCCAGGGCTCACAGTTAGGTGCTATCTATGCAAACGATCACCCTCTTTGAAGAACCTTGTGAACTCTTCTGGGATGACAGGCCTACGTTGTGTCATACAAACAACAGCTCGAACTTTACGTCTGTGTATTCATGGTTACAACAGTCTGTAGGCGTCTGAAGTGGATTTTGTCGTGTGAATCACCTGTTATCAGACCCCAGCAAGGCAAAAGTCATGCTCGTAAGAACCCATCAAAGACGGCAAAACGTAAAAACTGTCATCAACAATGTAAGAATTGAAGTAGACAATCGTCGTGATTGACATCAAAATTTTCATCGACCGCTCACATCGAAAATATATATATATATATATTTATATTGTTCGAATTACACACACACACACACACACACACACACACACACACACACACACACACACACACACACATATATATATATATATATATATATATATATATATATATATATATATATATATATATATATAGAGAGAGAGAGAGAGAGAGAGAGAGAGAGAGAGAGAGACGCATACGCATATACATACATTCATATATATATATATATATATATATAACCTCTCAATTTCAAATCTTTGCCAAGTCATTACTATAATGGTGGAAGAATTGTTAACCTGCACTTGTTTTCCCCCACTACTTAATTGTTCAGCATTATATTGTTTGGTCAATCAGTGGGTGATTGCATCTCTTACGAGATCCAAGGAAAGATTATTCTGCACAATTCTTAGCCGCTGACAATGCTTGGGTTATTGAACAGCAGAGCTGACTACTCAGACTGTTCCATATCTTTTGATCTCGCTTGCATCCTTAAATGGATCCTCAAGCACAGGCTCAAAGATTGTGCCTTACATTTTATACTGTTTGCGTAATGTTTTTAGTTTTCAACAACTTTTTTTCCTCTCCACACTTTCATTTTGTTTAATTCTACTACCTTTCGCTGGGTGCTGTTGGATTCTTTTTCGAACCCTTGGCGGTCGGAACACCACAGAATTATGGACTGTGGTGTGTCTCTATCTGACGCCAAGAGCACAGTCACAATCAGCAGTGTCTCCCTGATGAGTCCGATCCAGCAGACGAAAGGTCTCGGAGCAGATCTGCCTTCGACAGGGATTGCGATAGTTTTCTCATGCAGTTAGATAAAAGTTTTCATATTTATGATATACATTTTCCCATTTACTTCATTTTTTTTTTTGTTGCTTTTTTAAAAATCTCTCAATTTCAAATCTTTGCCAAGCCATTACTATAATGACAGAAGAATTGTTAACCTGCACTTGTTTTCCCCCACTTCTTAACTGTTCAGTATTATATATAAAAACAAATCAGTAGTGATGGAAAACATGAGCAGGCTAGCAATTTCATCACAATAACGACTTAGCAAAAATTAAGAAAGAAAGGGTGTGAGGTAGTTTATGACGGAAAGAAAACAGAAATCAAAACATAGGACCATAAACGTAAAATCTTTCCAAGCAGCGTATGGGGACCGTCGTAATTCATCTTGAAAACAGAACCATTCACATCGCCCGCTGAAAGGCCTTGTATTCGCTGATTCGGACCCCGTGAATTACAGCTACTTGTTTTGGTGGCTCCTTAGCATCAAAGAGAGAAAACTCCGTGGTGTTCTCACCACTAAGGGTTAAAGACACAGAATCCAACGGCACTTCAAAGTTGCCAGAGAAGAGTAGAACGGTAAAACGAGAAGACAGCTCAGTATGAAAGTTAGTTGCTGGGAAACTAAAATCAGTTTATAAGGAGTATTAAATGTAGAGGGAAATCTTTGAGCCTCCTATACTTTCGGATCCATTTAATTAATAATATAAGGGTGGTCATAGGGTGTCAACAGTCAAGTGGTGGTCAGCTTGACTGTTTTTTTTTTTTAATAACCCAAACATTGCCAGCCATAGAATTGCTGACAACAGCGAAAGATTTGTACAGAAAAAACCTTTACCTGGATCTTCTCATCGACACAGTCTCCCATTCATTGACCAAACAATAATACGTAGACACAAATTAGCTGTGGGGGAAATATGTGCACACACACACATACACACTCACTCACATTCATATACACATTCCAAGAGTGATCCTAATTTCTGTATCCGTTTTTTAATACCCAGAAAAAACAAAATGTTTAATTCTCCTCTTTTTATACATGACCAGACATCCTCCGATCTGTATATGACCTCCTGCTGTCGAATTCAAACCTGGTCAAATGGGGGAACTTAGATGAACCTACCTTACTGGTAACTCTTGCACGGCAAACAAACAGTGGAACATGTCCTGAGTTCAAGTACAGCAATGCTGACCCAGGAAAGGTACACATGGAGGCACAACCAAATGCTCAAGGGTGTGCTTGCATATTGATTAAAAAAAAAGAAAAAAAAATACTCAGGAGAGATCGCACAAGCGGTTAGCACTGCTGGAGGAAGTTCCACGCCACCAGAAGCTCCAGCAACGAAATTCTACACGGCAGCAGGCCACAAACATGGCCTGGAACGGCCGTGATGCCCAAGAGCATGGAATCGGGGCTTACTGGATGGAGCAGATGACGGGGAACGCACAACAGATCTTCCACAATGGGAGAACCATCCAGAGATCATCCTTGCTGCAACCTGATGAGACCGGGTATTGTTCTCCACTCAGCTGCATCAAAACAAATCATTCTGATCGAACTGACTGGGCCATACGGAAGCAGAATGGAGCAAGCTCGCATCGACAACTTTGAGAAGTATGCCAGTCTAGCCCGCAGCTTGAGGGGAATCGGGCTTCCAGACCCGGGTCCTCGCCATAGAAGTTAGAGCAAGGGGATTTGTAGGCTCATCAGCCTGTGATCTCATGAAACAGCTCGGGATTTCAGGTAAGAAGAGGATCAGAACCCTGAAGACAATGGCAGAGGCAGCTGAGAAGAGTTCCAGCTGGATCTGGTCGAGGAGGAACAAAAGTGAACTTCGTAAGACTTATATATTTCCAAACTTAGAACAGGTGTCCTATTAGAAGTGAATAGGTACGCCTCGAGTCGCCCACCCATCCAAACGTTTGCAGGTTCGAATCCCGGCAGCGCCAGGAAAAACAATTGGCAGTCGAAGGGCATCTGGGAGTCATGACCGGGATGCTGCCCGGCCCCCTCAGAGATCGTGAGGAGTTCATGGCCAAAAACACTTGTCTGAGGGGGGTTTCTTCTGCTGTCAAGCTCTCCTAGACTTTCTTCCTACCCACAACACCCTCCTCGTTCTCTCACCTGCACAGTGACAGTGACAGTGTGTCGCTACGGTCTGGTCCGCTCGCTGCCAGGACACTGATGGTGTAAGAACTCTTCGTGTCCACATCAAAAGTCTGCCCAGTGGTTACCAACTGGTTGTTGACCACACTGAACTGACCGTCGGCTCCGGACAGGATGGTGTAGGTGATCACGCTGTGTACACCTCCGTCGGCGTCATGGCAACGCAGCGTCTCCACGACAACGTCTGGGACATGGACATGGACTACAACGCCTGAGACATGGACATGGACTACAACGCCTGGGACATGGACATGGACTATAACACCTGGGACATGGACATGGACTACAACGCCTGAGACATGGACATGGACTACAACGTCTGGGACATGGACATGGACTACAACACCTGGGACATGGACATGGACTACAACGCCTGGGACATGGACATGGACTATACACCTGGGACATGGACATGGACTACAACGCCTGAGACATGGACATGGACTACAACACCTGGGACATGGACATGGACTACAACGCCTGAGACATGGACATGGACTACAACACCTGGGACATGGACATGGACTACAACGCCTGAGACATGGACATGGACTACAACACCTGGACATGGACATGGACTACAACGCCTGAGACATGGACATGGACTACAACACCTGGACATGGACATGGACTACAACGCCTGAGACATGGACATGGACTACAACGCCTGGGACATGGACATGGACTACAACACCTGGGACAAAGACTACAACACTGGGACATGGACATGGACTACAACACCTGGGACATGGACATGGACTACAACACCTGGGACATGGACATGGACTACAACGCCTGGGACATGGACATGGACTACAACACCTGGGACAAAGACTACAACGCCTGGACATGGACATGGACTACAACACCTGGGACATGGACTACAAACGCTGGGACATGGACATGGACTACAACACCTGGGACATGGACTACAACACCTGGGACATGGACATGGACTACAACACCTGGGACATGGACATGGACTACAACACCTGGGACAAAGACTACAACGCCTGGGACATGGACATGGACTACAACCTGGGACATGGACATGGACTACAACACCTGGGACATGGACATGGACTACAACACCTGGGACATGGACATGGACTACAACGCCTGGGACATGGACACGGACTACAACGCCTGGGACATGGACACGGACTACAACGCCTAGGACATGGACTACAACGCCTGGGACATGGACATGGACTACAACACCTGGGACAAAGACTACAACGTCTGGGACATGGACATGGACTACAACACCTGGGACATGGACATGGACTACAACACCTGGGACAAAGACTACAACGCCTGGGACATGGACACGGACTACAACGCCTAGGACATGGACATGGACTACAACACCTGGGACATGGACATGGACTACAACACCTGGGACATGGACATGGACTACAACGCCTGGGACATGGACATGGACTACAACGCCTAGGACATGGACATGGACTACAACGCCTAGGACATGGACTACAACGTCTGGAACATGGACTACAACGCCTAGGACATGGACTACAACGCCTAGGATATGGACTACAACGCCTAGGACATGGACTACTACAACGCCTAGGTATCTGTATCTCTCAGGCCTGGTTGGCGCCGGGCAATACTAAACATAAGTGTTGTGGAGCATGGTCCCGTCATGCGGTCTCAGACAAGAGTGGAAATCATAGCACCATCTTCATCCTCGTCATCCATTTGTACGACATAAAATCGCAAGTTCTGTGGGCCCTTCATGCTTTTTATGTTTGAAACGCCGCATTCAGGAACACATTACCAGAAAGAAAAAAACAGCTTTTTGATTTACGTGTGGCATTTTGGGCTCCTATTATACAGTCCCTTCATCCCGTCACTGCGTGCTTCCCCTTACCCCAACCACCTCCTCCCCAATGTTCCTCTACTCATAGCTTCCTCACCTGCGCCAGGGTTTTCGTTCAGTGGGCCGGCTGTCAGGACATTGGGCGTGCACTCGGGGCTGTTGTCGTCAATGTCCCGCAGGTTCAAGGTGAAGGCCGCCAGGGCCGACGGGTTGGTTGAATCGTGGTCCTCCACGCTCAGCTTAAAGTAAACTTGTCTTGCCATTTTCAAAGTCCATCTGATCGATCAGCGTGATCGCTCCCGTTCGGGTAGAGGTTGAAGTAGCTCTTATCGTCTCCTGTTTATTTATGAATGCAAGGCTGATTGACTGCACTCGCGTTCGTATCAGCGATTAAGTATTGCATAATCTACGTGTAGAGTCTCCTCCAGTGTAAACATTGCAACATCCGCATAACAGAACGCTTGCATTGTCTAACTGAACTTTGGGGTGTTCAAAAAAAAAAAAAAAAAAAGAGAGTGTTCCCTTTGCCAGCTCCATGAAAATAGACGGAAATCGGTTCCAGACATTTACAGCACAAACAATTATATCTTTAACACCCACAAGGAATTGATAGTGCGGAATATCTTCCAGGAAGAAGTCTCGCTGGATATCTTCTAGAGTTTTTGTATGGGACCAATAGCAATATGAAATGTACTTCTCCCAAGGCTGTTATTGCATTGGTCTTTGTGTTTTTTTTTTCAAAATAGTTGCGGAAGGTTTCTTGGATGTTCCCCACAACACATGCGGTTCTGTCTAGTTTAAAGCGCTACACTGCATAACCCTGAAGGCTCTCAAGTCGAAGTACGACATGCACACTAAGGAAACATGGCCCTGTTGCCTACCAGGTCGCAGAGGGGCTGATGCCAACATTAACGATCATCCAACAAGAACATATTCCTGTATGTGAAGGCTGCATTTGAAGAGATAGAGCTACAACAAGAAACTTTCTTTTAGCGAGTCTTATGCAGACTTTCAAGTTTCTCTAAATGGAATGTTAGGAAGACTATCTGGCGACAGCTGTTTCGCTCTGCCAACAGCTCATCAGGCTCATGTTCAATCGGATGTGACCATTTGGGCAATGAATAAGAATATAAGTTTCTGGATTCTGGATTCAACATTAGGAAAGTAGTTAAAGAGTCAGAATCAAACACTTACTTAGAGAATATTTCGACAGTGTCGCCCTGTCTTCATCAGCTCACTGTTGCTGTTGTGGCAGCGAGGCCTGGTGGGGCGACTTGTGTGGGGTGAACAGTTGTCAGGATCTGATTGTAGATTGAAGAAGTTCAAAGCCTTGATCTCTGCTCAGGCTGGGGCATCTGGTCTTGATTTCGATGGCTTCTTTAACTTTTCTTTTTATGAGGAAGGGCTCTGTAGATAAGATCTTGGTTTCTTGGTGGCTGAAACTGTGGCCTGTGGCTTGTAGGTGTTCGTGTATGGTAGAAGTAGATCG
>JADBJO010002950.1:250000-252500 GCA_016801955.1 Conus betulinus
CTGGAGACTGGTGTCTGGGGACTGGTGTCTGGGGACTGGTGTCTGGAGACTGGTGTCTGGGGACTGGTGTCTGGAGACTGGTGTCTGGGGACTGGTGTCTGGGGACTGGTGTCTGGAGACTGGTGTTGTAATTAGCAGTACTATTAATTTTTCATTATCATTCTTCTTAGTATTTATTAGTATTAATATCATCATCAGCATCATTACGATTATGATGATGATGATGATTACTATCATTTATTGTTATCATCTTTGTTGTTATTGCTTGTTGTTGTATTATTATTATTTTTTATTAGTATTTATACATTTACGATTATCACTGTTGTTATTATCATCATAACTGTTGCAATTATTAATACTAATATCATTACTATCATATGTATGAGTATATTTCTCAGATTTTAACCCACTATTTTCCCCATTTCCTATATCATTTCTGCTTCATTTCATGATTATGATAACGATCTTTTTTTTTTTTTTTTTATAACCATTAGTATCTTTATTAGTTTTTTTTTCTATATTTCCTGTGATAATCTATTTTCTCTTTCTTCTTCTCGTTCTTCTCCCTATCCTCCCCGCTCCCTCCCCTTCCCCCTTCCTCTTCTTCTCTTCTCGTCTCCCGTCATCATCAGCAGCAGCATCATCATAGTCATTATAATACTTTTGCTACTATAACCATATTCTTTAACTATTGTCTGAACACTCTCCTTCCTTCCCTTCTCTAGGTATAATTACTATCATTAACTTGATTACTATTAACATCTACGTTGTTTATTACAATATGATTGTAGTACCACCTTTGTCAACATGAAAAGTAGTGGCCGTAATATTCTCACTATTTTATTATTATGATTATTGATATTATTGTCGTTATCATTATCATTATTATTATCATCATTGTCATTATCATAACTATTATTGTTATTATCAATGTTAAATAATAATAATAATATTATTATTATTATCATAACTATTATTGTTATTATCAATGTTAATAATAATAATAATATTATTATTATTATCATTATTATTATTATTTGTGACGTCAACGTAAATTATGACGCCAACTTGAAATGACATAGGTAACTACATGACGAAAATAATAATTTTTGACGAGAGAGGTGCAAGCAAGAACTAACGGCCGAGGCTTTGGTGTCCAGCCTACTTTAATTTGTTTTAATCGTCGTTTCTCCGTAGTGATACTATGTGGAGAGGCTGACTTTCAAGTCCGTAGTGCGTCGAAGTTCACTGTGAACGTGCGATACTTCTGATGACGGTACCAGCTAAATATGTACCAGAAAATTTATTTGTTATGAAGATGTTGTGAATGCTGTGTCGCCGAGAGTGACTCAAAACTCCTGCAAGAATATTTATGTGTGCTCTAATTGTACCACCTCCTGTGTGTCGGTGGGCTGAGTTTATTGATGTGAACATTGTAATATCAATACACGTACAAGCTAATCTTTTGTTTTAGATCAACAATACGTCGAAGTCTATTGTGTGCTATGGGACTTTGCTGAAATCGTGTTCGCCGGGGATTCAATATTGATGGCTGTGCCTTGTGAATTTGCAGTTCTTCTATGGTTTACTGTGCCTTGTGAATCTGCGGTTCTTCTTCTTCTGTGGATTACTGTGCCTTGTAGAATCTGCAGTTCTTCTATGGTTTACAGTGCCTTGTAGAATCTGCGGTTCTTCTTCTGTGGATTACTGTGCTTTATGGATCTGCGGTTCTTCTTCTATGGATTGCTGTGTTTTGTGAATCTGCGGTTCTTCTTCTGATAGTTCGACGTGATTTATTGTGCTTGTTGTGTGGAGACCTTGTTTTCTTCGTCTTCGGTTGTGTTTGTGAACGGCTGTGCTTATCATGTGGGGACCTTGGTTATCCTTCTTTGTCTTCTTTTGGTGCTGTAGACTGTGGCTTGGCTACTGTGGAACCGAGTGCGTTGACTGTATATGTGAGACACTGTGGACGGCGCCGGAGAGATCTGTGAGTGATATAAAGATATGTAATATGACACGCTGATATCTGATGATTGAAGTTCCTATGTATTGATATCTTGATCTATATGCTATGTAGTGACATATATTGAGTAGTACCAATCCACATGAATGTATGTTGTTTGATGGTTCAGGCAGCATAATCATAAAAAAAAAAAAAATCTAGCTCGTGTATTGCCTGGCTATCCATGTGCATATGGTGTGAGTGTGTGTGTAGGGAATAATTGTTACACGCATCCAAACTTTTGAGAGCGAGAGTCAGACAGCGAAACACGCACGCGCACACCATCCGTAACATTATTATTATTATTATGATTATTATATATTATTATTTATTATATCATTATTATCTTCATTACTTTAACCCATCTTCTCTCCGATCCAAGCAGTCTTAGGAGGTAAGTGATGATCTCTGTTCGTCCTTCGTTTTTGTTATCTTAAATGTTCGTTCGTCCTGCATGTCCGAAGAAGACCACAGAGATCGAGACGCATAGTGCTTGTT
>JADBJO010002950.1:260000-275068 GCA_016801955.1 Conus betulinus
GAAATAAGAAATAGCGGTGGAAGAGTGTAAGCAAATAAGAAATGTGGGCCCGTCGTTCCCTAGTTCTTTAAAAAAAAAAAAAAAAGCTTCAAGCTTTCGTGTAAAAAAATACAGAAAGATGAAGGAGATCTCTTTGAAAAATACGGAAAAAAGGATAGATCGCAGGATGAAACGAAGGGGAAAAAAAAAAACAAACAAAAAACAAACGAAAAAACAAGCAAACAAACAGAAGCAAATCATTTACATAAACGTCTTTCCATTTTCTGGCAGACAGACCAATTTCGGAATTACCAATCAGCATGTGTTCTCATAACACATGAAGCAGTATTGTATATGTTCAAGACACGAAAATCTTCCCGACAATACCTGTGAGAGAGAGAGAGAGAGAGAGAGAGAGAGAGAGAGAGAAGGAAAGTAAAGAAAAACGAAATAGCACTATACCGTCCTTCAAAAGAAATGAAACACATGTATGTATAAAAAAAAATGAATAAGTTTGTTTGGCATTAGGGATACAAATTCATCCCTACAACTGTTCTTCTTTTGGATAAAACAAACACTTCTTTTTGTAAGCTTTAAATAAAAAAAAATTCTGATGGATGTCCTGAAAGTACGTCATGAATGGATTTCTTTTTATTTTTATGCACGTTTGTAGCTGTTTTCATTGCAATCAATTAAAAAAAAAATATACTGGAACACTTTCAAGACAAGGACCACTATCATACACCACGCAAAATAAATTTACTGAAAACATTTCCACCGACTGTTACTAAACACACATACCCCGGTGACTACTAAATAGTTAAACTTGATACCGCTTTTCTATTATGTCATTTTTATTGCTTTTCAAACACCAGCATCACCAAGAATACGCTGGTGTCCTTTCCAGCGTGAGCGATTGTCGTTTTCAACCCTCAACTAATTACATACTACTCCCATGAGCATATGAACGGCGTCCATTCTCATCGGCACCGTGACAAAAAGGTCACTCTAGGCGCGTGCCTGAGAAGTGATATTTGCATTTTTGAAGTGAAGTGTCCAACTTAGTCAGATGAAAAGGGAAAAAAAAACTCTCCAGAGTTACACTTAAAAAAAATTATTTATTTATTTTACAGCAAGACACACAATAATTAAACAAGCAACAAATTTGAGCTCCTCGCTTTTAATTTTATGAATTAAGTGCACAAGTGGATGTTGGCAGCACAATCAACGGCAGAGAAAGCTATGAATAAAAAGCTGGCAGCCCCTCCAAACTACACTTATCTCCCTTACCTGCCGATCTTCTCCATGATCCAGTGAGTTGATGGAGGGCGGCGCCAGAGAGTCAGGTCAGTGTCAGCTGCACAGTGACAGGACAGACAGGACAGGAAAACAGCAGGAAGGTCAGTGTCAGCTGCACAGTGACAGGACAGGAAAACAGCAGGAAGGTCAGTGTCGGCTCCACAGTGACAGGACAGGAAAACAGCAGGAAGGTCAGTGTCGGCTGCACAGTGACAGGACAGGGAAAACAGCAGGAAGGTCAGTGTCGGCTCCACAGTGACAGGACAGGGAAAACAGCAGGAAGGTCAGTGTCAGCTGCACAGTGACAGGACAGGAAAACAGCAGGAAGGTCAGTGTCAGCTGCACAGTGACAGGACAGGGGAAAACAGCAGGAAGGTCAGTGTCGGCTCCACAGTGACAGGACAGGAAAACAGCAGGAAGGTCAGTGTCGGCTCCACAGTGACAGGACAGGAAAACAGCAGGAAGGTCAGTGTCAGCTGCACAGTGACAGGACAGGAAAACAGCAGGAAGGTCAGTGTCGGCTCCACAGTGACAGGAAGACAGCAGAAAGTCAGGTCAGTGTCAGCTGCACAGTGACAGGACAGGAAAACAGCAGGAAGGTCAGTGTCGGCTCCACAGTGACAGGAAGACAGCAGAAAGTCAGGTCAGTGTCAGCCGCACAGTGACAGGACAGGAAAACAGCAGGAAGGTCAGTGTCGGCTCCACAGTGACAGGAAGACAGCAGAAAGTCAGGTCAGTGTCAGCCGCACAGTGACAGGACAGGAAAACAGCAGGAAGGTCAGTGTCGGCTCCACAGTGACAGGAAGACAGCAGAAAGTCAGGTCAGTGTCAGCCGCACAGTGACAGGACAGGAAAACAGCAGGAAGGTCAGTGTCGGCTCCACAGTGACAGGACAGGAAAACAGCAGGAAGGTCAGTGTCGGCTCCACAGTGACAGGACAGGAAAAACAGCAGGAAGGTCAGTGTCGGCTCCACAGTGACAGGAAGACGGCCGAAAGCGGGAACCAGCTTGTCACACGGTCTGTCAGGCGAGGTCAGTCAGGTGGACGGAGAGACACCCCATTGGGGCTGGCGCACTGTGTCATGTGACGTCATGCCTGCTGGCCACGCCCTTCTTTCGGACTGGGCCACGCTTTGTCGCACGCATGGGATTGCTGGCAGTCATGTGACGCAGCGGGCGAATGCCGTTTGGTCTCGCTACCAATGACAAGGATGGGTGTTTATTGGTTATATAATCCCCGGTGAATCACGAGCGTGGCGTGATATGTTTTTATCAATTTGATTTGAAGAGAGAAGATGGACATCCTATATTGACAAGGGGGGAGAGGTAACAGAACAAAAACATTTCCCTCTTCCTTTCCTGCAAACAAATAGTACACTTTCATTCCGAGTGTGTATCAAATCCAAAGTTAAACAAAAACAAATAAATTCGTAACATTTCGTTATGTCCTCACCTCACGCACAGGAGTAATGCAGTAAAGTTAACACACACACACAAACACACACACACACACACACACACACACACACAACACACACACACTTAAGACTGACTCGACCATCCACTCAATCAAATGATGACATTGTATTTTACCGATCTCTTCAACTCTGGGGAAAAAAAAAAAAAAAAAAAAAAAAAAAAAAAGACTGACTCGACCATCCACTCAAATGAATGATGTCATTGTATTTTACTGATCTCTTCCACATGCGATGAATGATAATATTCATTCAGATATCTCTTATAATGTATTATCTTAAACTTCACTATCCTTCATCTGCCTAATTTTCAATGCTTCCGCGATGAATTTGTGGCATCAGTTATCGGATCAATGGAGCCCCCAAGGCGGGGTAGTGTTCATTTCAGAATCCACATGTTTGCGACATGAGTTAACGTGTATCTAGTGAAGGGGTTTCAGCTTTATAGTACATTTTCCCCAGTTTTTCAATCTCATTTATTTCTTTCATCCGCCCCCCCCCCCCCTCCTCTTTTTGTTTATTTTTGTTTTTTTTTTTTTTTAAAGTCTTTGCTAAGTCATGAATGTACATGATGGAGGAATGATTAGTCTGCGCTGGTTTTCCTCCACTACAAAATTGTTCAACATGTTATTGTTCGATCAACCAGCGGGAGATTGCATCTTCTAGGAGGTCCAAGAAAAGGTTGTTCTGCCCGGTTCCTTGTTGCTGTCAGCACTGACGTGAAGTGACTATGCTGAAGTTATTATTAAACAGCAGAGCTGACTTTCGCACTGTTGACACGTTTTGATCTCCCTTGCATCTTTAAGGGATCCTCAAGCATAGGCTCAAAGACTTCCCACTTCAGTGAGTACTCTTTACAAGAGGATTTCAGTCTTTTTCCGCAGCTTATTTTCTTACCGCACTTTCTTTTCGTTCGTTTCACTTTTCTACCCTTCGCTGGCTGCTGTGGGCTGCTGTTGGATTCTCTCTCTCTCTCTCTCTCTCTTTCTCTCTTGTGTGTGTGTGTGTGTGTGTGTGTGTGTGTGTGTGTGTGTGTGTGTGTGTGTGTGTTTTAACCCTTGGGAGCGAGAACACTATAGAAGTTTAGTTTCAGTTCCATCAAGGACGCGTCACTGCGTGCGGGCTAGTCCATATACGCTTCACCACATCCGTTAAGTTCTGAGACCATACTAAGCATGATTTAAAGCTGATGGATAAACGAGTGAACAACTAAGATGAGAGAACTGAAGAAGAGCGTCTCGTGGCTGCGATTTAGCAGATGTCTGATGTACGCATTTGCCCAATGTGCTGGTCAGAGCTGGAGTGCCTACCTAACGTTGGTTGTCTTTTTTTTTTATGTGTGTGTAGTGAATGTACACATGTGTGTATGGATGTGTGAGCACGGGCCCATGTGTGTGTGTGTGTGTGTGTGTGTGTGTGTGTGTGTGTGTGTGTGTTCATGTGTGTGTGTGTGCACATGCTTGTGTGTGTGCGCTTGTGTGTGTGTGTGTGTGTGTGTGTGTGTGTGTGTGTGTGTGCCTGCATGTATGTGCTCGTGTGTATGAGTGTGCAGAAGTGCGTGTGCATGTGTGTGTGTGTGTGTGTGTGGGTGGGGGGGGGGGGGGGGGGGGGTTGGGGGTTTGTGTGAGCACACACACGTATCTGCATACCTTGCGTACCCTGCGTATCTTCATGTGTATGCGTGTATGTGCACCCACGTGTGACTGTGGACGCATACATATCGCATGTGTATATATGAAAGAGCGAGCAGACGTACGCGCGCACGTTTATGTGTGTGTGTGTGTGGTGTGTGTGTGTGTGTGTGTGTGTGTGTGTACGCGTACGCGCGCGCGTGTGTAAATATGTGTGTAGTGACTGCGTGCGTGAATGTTCAGAAGATGACTTAGGATCAAGAACAAGACCATCAAAAGTCTACAGAAGTATAGAATGTGGTATGTCTCCATTTGATGCCAAGGAGCACAAATACAGTCAGCCGTGCCTCCCTGAGGAGTCCGATCCAGCGGACGAAAGGCCTCGGGGCAGGCGAAAAGAATGGTTGTCTTTTACGATGGATTCAGCTGGTCCCCGTTCGCTATTAGTGAAGGGTTTTATATCTTTTTCCCATTTTTCATTCTCACTGTCTTTAGTTAAATCCGCTCCTTCCCCCCCCCCACCCCCCCCCCCCCCCCCCCCCCCCCCCCCCCCCCCCCCCCCTTTTTTATGTGTTTCCTTGGTTTTATAGTCCTTGCTAAATCATTAATGTAATGACGGAGAAATTGTTAATCTGTGCTCGTTTTCCCCCACTACAAAATTGTGATATATATATATATATATATATATATATATATATATATATATATATATAATGAATACCACTAATATGCCTGGTAAAATTTTTAAAGGCGCTCAACCCCTTGGGGTGCAACATCTGTTAAAAACAAAGTATTAAAATGAATTCGCAGTGCACCCACGCCGCTCATTCCGACACCCTGTCCACAGCCACGGCCCGGTCGGGCCCCGCCGCAGCCCCGGCACCGGCAATCCACAGGCAGCAGTCAGTCAATGTCAAGTCGTCAAGAGGCAACCCACCGGAGGAGACACTGCACTGCTGCCGAGTCACTTCAGTGGTGTTCAGTGGGCGCCTGTTCTGATCTAACATACGCAGGACACCACCTACTAAGCCCTACTGACGACAATAATTGCTTAGTCGCGGAGCCGGCGTGAGTGAGCTCTCCCTCCGGAGGGCGCACCACGTCCGTCCAACGACAGCCCCCATGGACTCGCCCGATACCGGTGACCCCGACGGAACCAAACCAAGGCCACAGACGTGGAGAAGACATCGAAACTGAGGTCACCATGAGAGCAGGGCATGAAGGGCCACAGAATTTGAGACTTTTTTTTTAATGCTGATCGATGAGAATGAGGATGATTATGATGATGCTACGGATTTCCATTTCGGTCTGAGACTACATGACAGGGCTGTACTCTACGCTTCCTCTCATAATATATCCTGGCGTCAACCAGGCCCGAGAGATACAGACACCTGCAGTGTGACTTCTGATGGGATTCGAACCCACGACCTCCAGCCGGGAGTCCGCGACGCTAACCACTTCGCGCACGGCGGCTGGTTTATTTATAGTTCTTTTATCTTTAAGTCTCCAAATGTATTTGCTCAGTTCTGTTTAGTTTTGGTATTTTTCTTTATTGAATGCGTATCTAGTTTTGAAATGTTTTTTCAATAATCCCTACATATGTTTATTTTTCATTTTCTGATGGCACAGTGGCTTGGTATACAATGTTATTATAGAGGCATTTGTTGCTTAAGGGACACCGTTCTTTTTCGTGCAGTTGCAAGATTCCCTTTCTTTACCCTTCTTTACTGTGTTGCTTTTCATTTTGTTGGATGAATCATTTATATTTTTTAAGGTTAGGCATACATGAATATGATAGTTTTGATGGTGTTTTTGTTGAATATTTTGGACAGTTTGTGTTCTTTTGGGAATGATGTTGTCAGAATTGAAAAAAAATTCTTTCCCTATGTTTGTTTTTACTCTTCCATGATATGGAGGGTTATACCATGTGATTTTCCTTTTCCTGTTTTTCTTGTTTTGTTCATGTTGTTATCTGGGCTGTATTGTAGCTTGTAGTTGTGTAACCACCTTTTTGCAACACTTCTTGGTATTCTGCTGCTGCGTTGTTGAATACTCTTTCGTTACATGACAAATTAGATAATCTCTTGTCTATGCCATTGGGTATAGTTTTTAGTGTGGCCCTAAGCGCTATTCAGTCTTCCAATCCGAAAGTACGTGTTGAGATAATAACAGAAATAAACCATGTCATACATCTTCTGTCAGCTAAATGCATTACAGTCACATTTGCTGGGTACCTTCTCATTGTGGAATTTCAGCAAATGAGAGGGTCGATCGGGCTGCAAGAAAGGCAGCCCGAAATGTCGAATGATCAATACCACTTTGACGTTCCCTTAGATTTAAGTGAAGCTTGAGAAATCTAGTATTCATACACGCGCACAATTAGATTGTTTCGAGAATTTCTTTGTGTCTGAAAGTTGATTTACCTTCTGCTCTTTCTCAATCCCATCAAGGCACAATATGCCAGGGGGTTCCAAGCAGACAGATTGAAATGAAAGGAATGGGACTATTTTTTGGGGACACCAGCTGACGCAAGGGTAGGGTCACAGGTGAGTGAAAAGGCCAAAAATGTGACGTCAACCAAGGGGAGGAAGGTCATGTATTTGAAGACTGAATGATGTTTATCGGTGGAAATCCCCCCAAAGAAAGTGAAATGATTGGTCGGCGGTTATTCTTTTGATCAATCACTTTGATACCACATGATGGCTCAAATGTATGCTAGGCCTTAACATGTTTACATGAATTACATTGTGATTTAGAGCAACATGTTCACATGAATTACATTGTGATTTTGAGCAACATGTTCACATGAATTACATTGTGATTTAGAGCACATGTTCACATGAATTACAGTGTGATTTAGAGCAACATGTGTACATGAATTACATTGTGATTCAGAGCAACATGTGTACATGAATTACATTGTGATTTAGAGCAACATCCTAATTGTGGCGTGTGGCCGGTGAGGTCGTGGATGGACATACACGCACAGACACTCTCATACATGTATAAATATAACAGACCAAGTTTACAAACATTACAAAGAAATATTCTCACAGCTGCACAACTTGCGCGCTCGCAAACACACACACAACTTGCGCGCGTGCGCACGCGCACACACACACACACACACACTTGGGCCATGGAAAAGACAAAGGAAGGTACCCGCCCCATGTGGATCGAACTTCTTTTCAAAAGCAAGCTAGCACCAACGGCCCCCGCGCACACGCCCTTCCCATCCCATGCGCTGGGAGACTGGAACGTTTGCCGTGGTATGGCATCAACAAAGCGTCAGGGTCTGAACGTCACACAGACCACAACGCCAGAACGACACAACTGCACGGCAATGCTGGTAGTAGTATGGTTCTTGAGACTCCCGTGAAGACAGCGGTCGGCAGGATTTGTCATACTTCCAATATCAGCGCCGCCCAGACTACCATGGACTGTCCAGCACGCGAAGTATGCGCTTCCCGACAAGAAATCCAGTGGCTTGCACACTTGTCTCTGTTCATACACTTATGGTGAGATCAGTGCGGATCTATACCAGTTCCGCCAGCAAGCAGGCGTCAAGGGCCTCGTGCACGCATCCTTCTCTTCTGTCTCTCTCTCTTTCCCACCCTATGAACAAATACACTCACACACACACACACATGCGCGCTCGCCTGCACACATCCTCACGACACTCAAACGCATATTCTATGGCAAAATACGCGTGACACAATGCAAACTTTCCTCTGACCAAATGAAAGCGCCTGTCATGTCGCCCTAGAGAAGCGGCCGTGACAACGCCCCCCCCTGGACCAGGTATGAAACGTTGGCTCGATTCAAGCACGAAGTAACCGTGCAAATGTTTATACACGTACAATGATAGATTGTGGTTAATTTTCTTTCTCTACTTTGCTCCTTTTTTCTGTTTGTCTTTGATAAACAATATAACAGCCGATAAAACGTTTGATGATCACCAAACACAAACTGATGTAAACACGCTCACTGACTGATTGACAGCAACTAATTGTCAGATTGTACTCTCTCTCTCTCTCTCCCTCCCTCGCCCCCCCCTCTCTCTCTCTGTCTTTTCTCTCTCTCTCTCTCTCTCTCTCTCTCTCTCTCTCTCTCTCTCTCACACACACACACACACACACACACACACATGGAACGACACCGTCAAAAGCTGTCGTCTATTCTCTTTATTGTCGAAAAAGGAAAACAATTTCCTAAAAGTGAAAAAAAAACTACAACACACACACACACACACACACACACACACACACACACACACACACACACACACACACACAAAGTTTCAAAACTTATGATAAAAGATAACCACACTTTCCTACATTAAGTAATACTGTCATAGAACTGCTACAAAATTAATCGAATATTAGAAAACACACGTCCAATAATCAGACAGTATCAACGTAGTTTAAAAAAAAGAAAACAAAGGCATCACAGACGTGCTTCAAAAAATGTCAAACTGCAAGCAAAAAGTGCTCAGAACTTCCGGAATGAACAAGCAAACTTCCAATACGACAAGGAGGCTTTTCTAAACCTAACTGAATAGACCGAGACAAAACAAGGCTGTAGAATTCAAAAAGAAAACACCCCCCAAAACACAACGCCAACGACAATCATATTCTTCTCCACATAAGACCAGTAATCACATACCAGCGTATCCATGGTTGTCCAGCCAACTATCAAGACCGACCCTTCTTGTTTTACAACAAAGTCTCAACACGGTACGACTACTGACAATGTTTAGCAAGGTTTAAATGAATTCAATGTACTGATAACGCCAAGACATCATCAGCTAACACTAAATTTAGGTACAGACGAACATCATGTGCATAAATCTCACGTTACCGGAAGGGTGCAATATGGAGGAGGGTAGGTTAACAAAGAAAGGGGGAGGGGGAGGGGGGGTGAGGTGTCTTTAAAAGGAATGTAAAATGACATGAACAAAAAAATTACAAAAAAGACAACACACGAGGCTTGTTGGCCTCTTAGGTCCTCTTCAGGCAAGACAACATCCAGGACACTGAAAACGAAGAACGAGCAATCCTTTATCTTCTCAAAGTGGGGGGGTGGGGGGAGGGGGGGGCGGCGGCAGAGCAACTCAACAGTGTGTTTGTGCAGTCATGCATATGGTACGTGTGTTAGTACACACATACACACATATGTTTTTTAGCGTATACACGCGCCGGCGTACGAGCGCATTCGTGTGTGTGCGCGCGCGTGTTTGTGTATACATGTGTGTGTGTGTGTGTGTGTGTGTGTGTGTGTGTGTGTGTGTGTGTGTGTGTGTGTGTGCGCGAGCGCGCGCGCGCGTACGTATGTACATGGTACTGAACACTATTTTCACAGCATGTCATGTCACATAGCGACACAAGTCCAAGTGCATTGACCATGACAAGTATCTGTGTATGCATCTGTGCGCACGCCCGTGTGTACCTGCGCACGTGGGAGTGTCCAATATGTGTGTTCTTCAATTCTGTGTCAGTCCAGGTTAAGTAGATTTTGAGACAGACCGAAGGTGGAAAAAAACAGCCTATTGAAATGATATGTACACGGGCAAAAGTAGGAAAAACGAGAGAAGAAACGAACAAAAGCGAACGAAAGCCCACTAGTCTAGAAGAAGCCGTCACAATCATTCAAAAGATCAAGGACAGTGCCGCGTCACGTGGTTTTGGTAGCACAGAGACCATGTCGGGTTTTTTTTTTCTCTAAATATGCGGAAGATGCATACACTTTTGATATAATGTATTCATACAATCCTATCGCTTGACAGGTAAGGAAATGAAACGGAGGAAGAGAGAAGATAAATGAGAGAGAGAGAGAGAGAGAGAGAGAGAGAGAGAGAGAGAGAGAGAGAGGACAGACAGACAGACAGAGAGAGAGAGAGAGAGAGAGAGAGAGAGAGAGAGAGAGAGAGAGAGAGAGAGAGAGAGAGAGAGAGAGGAGAGAAGAGAGAGAGAGGGGTATGTCCGATAGGCAAGCAAAAAGTCGGGTTAAAAACAAAATCTATGGCTGAATACTATAATTTTAAGTAACAAAATTCGGTCCCGCCAGGTCTGTCCTGAAAAAATTCTGCTCGTTCATCCCGTGACGTCAGTCAACATTGTGCTCGCTCACCCCGTGACGTCAGTCAACATCGTGCTCGCTCACCCCGTGACGTCAGTCAACATTATGCTCGCTCACCCCGTGAAGTCAGAATCACCGCTCCAAGCGCTGGGTTTCCAGCTGGACGTATTCTGAAAGGAACACCAATGGCACCACATGAAATGCGTACAACTACAGTAAAAACATTGTCAGTGGTATGGCACACAGAGAGACGCAAAAAAAAAAAGAAAGAAAGAAAGAAAGAAGAAAGAAAGAAAATGTATCTCTCTCTCTGCTCACACACACAGACATCTCTCTCTCTCTCTCTCTCTCTCTTGAATAATTTGAATAATTTAGTGGGAGAAAACAAGTGCAGATTAACAATTTCTCCATCATTCAATTCATGATGGCAATGATTCGCAGAAGAAAAAAAATGGGGAGGGAAGTGGGTGGAATACAGAAAATGAAAAGGCAGGAAACATATTATCATAAATTAAAAAAAAATCGTTTACTAGCAGCATATGGGGACCATCATAACCCATCTTCAAGACAGATCCATTCATATCGCCTGCTCCTAAGCCTTTTTGTTCGTTGGATCGGACTCGTCAGCGAAGTACATATAATTGTGTCTGTGGTATTGGCATCAAACACAGGTAAACCACAGTCTATGATTTCCATGGCACTCTCACCACCAAGCCCTCAAAAACGGAACTGAACAGCGACCAAAAGCAGTCAGTGAAGTGTAGAAGAGTCAAACGAAAACAAAGTGAGCTATTTGTTTGCATCTTGCCTGAAGAAGACCTAACAGGTCGAAACGCGTCGCGTTTTGTCTTGTGACTCGTTTGTCCACGTTTGTCTTGGCGGTTCGCTAACATTTCTTTAAGATTTGTTTAGAATTCTGCCTGCATTCGTCTCATTTTTGCAACTAAAGAAATAAGTAGCTGTAAAAAATACAATCATGTGTAGAAATATAAGGATAAATCTTTGAGCCAATGCTTGAGGATCCATTTAAAGGACGCAAGGGAGATCATGAAAGGGTTAACTATCAGAATGGTCGACTCAACTGTTAAATAAACCGAGCATATTCAGGAGCTAAGACCTGCGCAGAAACAACCTTTACCTGGATCTCATAAGAGATGCAATCTGTCGCTGATTGAACGATTTAGTAGTGGGAGAAAAACTTGACATATCTTTATACCGATTGAATGACTGAATGATGAGAGACTATCAAAAATCTTGAGACGAAAATAACATTTACATGTTCCTGTGCGCATCACAAACAACCTGAATTATAAAAAAATAATACGATAACCAACAGAAAAAAAAACCTCCTAATGGATACAAAGCCATTCGCAAGCATAACGTTAACATTATTTTCCGCCCTGACAAGAGGAAGTCACCCTATCCAAAGTGACAGGTTCCAAACGACCCACGGTGTGCACTTTACGGACCAGTAGACTGATTCTAGAGTGGTTACACTGGTTTGGGCTCAGCTTACCGCACAGGCCGTTATGAGAGGAGCAAGTTAAAGACACTCATGGGGAACAGACAGAAAAGGTCACCAACGAGCAGACGATGTCCGTTTGTCAAAATTCAAGATGCGAGGTGACAATGACATGAAGTGACGATGACATGAAGTGACGATGACATGAAGTGATGATGACACAAAGTGATGATGACATGACGTGATGATGACATGAAGTGACGATGACATGAAGTGACGATGACATGACGTGATGATGACATGACATGATGATAACATGAAGTGATGATGACATGACGATGACATGAAGTGACGATGACATGAAGTGACGATGACATGACATGATGATGACATGACGATGACATGAAGTGACGATGACATGAAGTGACGATGACATGACATGATGATGACATGACGATGACATGAAGTGACGACATGAAGTGACGATGACATGAATTAATAGTGTTGGCAGAGAAAACAGATCTGAAATGAACTCACAGAGTCAGCTCTGTGTACCTAGACAGACCAGTGCGTGTGTTATGTGTTTGGGGGGGGGGGTGGGGGTGGGGGGGGGGGGGGTGGGGTGGGGGCGGTGTATGTGTGCGCGCGCATGTGTGTGAGTGTGCGTATGCGTGTGTGTGTGTGCCTGAGAGAGAGAGAGAGAGAGAGAGAGAGAGAGAGAGAGAGAGAGAGAGAGAGAGAGAGAGAGAGAGAGATTCTATGTCTGTACCTCGTCAACAGACACAGGAGGCAGGAATGTGGGTCGGCTGACAGGACCTGGAACGGAAATGCACAATGGAATCCAGTCCGCTGGGTGGCCGTGCCTACACACTGATTGACTGACCACTCATGCCTTCATTACTGACCACTCATGCCAACATTGACTTACCACTCATGCCAACATTGACCGACAAACTCCTGCCAACATTGACTGACCCACTCATGCCTTCATTGACTGACCCATCATGCCTTCATTGACTGACCACTCATGCCAACACTGACTGACCACTCATGCCAACATTGACTGACCACTCATGCCAACAATGTGACTGACCACTCATACCAACATTGACTGACCACTCATGCCGTGTCTTCATTGACTGACCACTCATGCCGTGTCTTCATTGACTCACCACTCATGCCAACATTGACCGACCACTCGGCCAACATTGAATGACCACTCATGCCTTCATTGACTGACCACTTATGCCAACACTGACTGACCACTCATGCCTTCATTGACTGACCACTCATGCCATGCCAACATTGACTGACCACTCACCTTCATTGACTGACCACTCATGCCAACATTGACTGACCACTCATGCCATGCCAACATTGACTGACCACTCATGCCTTCATTGACTGACCACTCATGCCAACACTGACTGACCACTCATGCCTTCATTGACTGACCACTCATGCCAACACTGACTGACCACTCATGCCAACATTGACCACTCAACCGACCAACAACCAAGCGAACAAACCAAGATTATTTCATGCTGATCTTTAGAGACACTGAACAAACAAGCAATTGAGTAACAACACACATTTATTCGAGTGAATAAATAACTACATAGATAAGTAACTGTACACCCCCCCCCAAAAAAAAAAAAAAAAAAAAAAAGTTGATAAAAGCATAATAGTGACTGATAAATGAACTCGCGTTGGCATCCGTCTATCAAAGAGTGTAGCCCCTTTGCGTCTATCTGAAGAGACAATGGTGTTGCGCCGTGGATCAGTCAGCTGTGGAGTTGCAGCGCCTGCTGTGTGGCTGAAGAGCCCGACCCTTGAGCGGCAGACTCTGTTGCAGTCGCTGCAGGTGAAGTCTCCGACATGAGTGTCTGTATGTGCCGACGCAATTGTTTTTTGCCCGTCTGAGGCGCCTCCGTTCCTCCCACCGGGCTTCTCTCCCCTGCTCTGCTCTGCTTGCTTGATGCCGGCCTTGACGGTGGACCACCAGCTGACCCGGTCTGAAGCTGCTGTCTCCAGGTCTGCTGGGTCGAGGCCGCCTGCCCTAAGGTCGCGCTTGCACCGTATGAACAAACTCGCACATAAATACTGAAATAAGGGAATCCAAGTCAATGTTCAGCTAGTCCCTTACCACCGGCTGTGGTCCTGCTGTCTGTCGCAGACCGTTGCCCAGGAGACAGCTGAGGGCACATGCGTGACACGCGACCTTTGACAAAAGAACACTACTCTGATCTGAAGGCGCAACACTTTCCTCTGCTGCTGGCAGCTGGTCGTGGATGCAGTGGTGCCGAGTGCTGAGCCTGATCACAAGGTCTTGGTCAGTTCTGCCCAAGCGATGGTATGATATGTTGGTTTGCTCTGTTCTTTTATCTGGTGAGGGCTTTGTTGATGGGTCTTCTCTTCGTAATACGAGAAATGATTGTCCTTGTCCTTCTTCACCCCACAGTCTCTCTCCTCTCTCTCTCTCTCTCTCTCTCTCTCTCTCTCCCTCCCCCCCCCCCCCCCCTCTCTCTCTCTCTTACAACCACTACTTTGCCATTCTGTCGTCAGCATTTCATCAGCTCTTTCATTTCCAACGTCTCCACTGCAGTGCAATAGCTCGTTCATTTTCGTTGTCCTGAGTGTCTTGCATCTTGCCTGAAGAAGACCTAAGAGGTCGAAACGCGTCGTGTTTTGTCTTGTGACTTGTTTGTCTACTTTTTTTTTTTTTTTGCGGTGCGCTATTTTTAACATTTAAAATTTGTTTAGATTTCCGCCTGCAGTCGCCTCAATTTGCAACTAGATCACACTGACATTCTCATGTGTTAGACGCTTCAGCTCGAAACGCATTCGAAGGGGGAACTCTACTCAACAGAAAATCATGAGAAGCTTAATCAACAGCAAGAGAAATAAACATAACGTCGCCTCGCACGCCTATATCTGTACACATGCACGCCTGTGTTTTGTGTGCAAATATATAAATGGAAGGACTTTAAAACAAAATAAACAAATTGGCAACACCACACACACACACACACACACACACACCACACACACACGCGCGCGCGCGCGCGCGCGCGCGCACATGCCTGTAGACTAAGCTATGTGAACTTACGTGGGGACACAGAACTGGAGGAATCAGATGTGTCA
>JADBJO010002951.1:5000-17500 GCA_016801955.1 Conus betulinus
GTTGATGCATCAGTACACATCATTGTTCAAAAACATATTGAAAGGCAGAAAGATGTCGCATACAATGCTATATCTGTTAACACACTTCTCTTATCGCCTTGAAACTGGTTAACACGAACTGGTCAAATCAAATGTCGAAGTGCATGGTATGGCAGTTCCAGGACAACAAGAGAACTGTTGTTGTGCAGGGTACATACAAACACCAGGACTGGATGGATCCACCCCGTGTCTGTTCAATAATCAGAAGCTGTGTCACGCTGACAAGACCGCCTGATCACGTGATCTTTCTGACTACTGTCACCTTGTGGAATCCCACCCATCCCATCATCATTCCTCGGTCAGTGTGGCTCCAGACTGGGTTTTTTTCAAAAGAGCTCAGCCGGCCCTCTGTGTTCCCTGATGTCTTCGGTGATGAAGCAAGAGCAGAAACTCCGTATGTCTGTGTTCGTCTTTATGGACTCTGTCAATAGGGGATGCAGTCGACTACAACTTTGCTTCTCTTTTCACAAAGAAAAGGCGAAGCCGTATAAAGTGTCATGGCCAGACACCTGGAACTGCTCAATATCAGTGTGGCCTGACCTGTTCCGGCACTTTCCCTGTGATCTGAAGGCTCAGTGCGCAGAGCATGAAGATGAGGCTTTTCACTGTTTTTACCGATCTACTGAAGAGTGTGGACTAGAAAAGGTAAAGGTGGAAGTTGGCTCTCTGCAAGTCTTACCAAGAGAGAAACGTAGCGCTGGTTTAACTCAAGTAGAGATGAAGATTAGAGAATTGACTGAATCTCTCTCTCTGTCTCCCTCCCCCCCCCCCCCCTCTCTCTCTCTCTCTCTCTCTCTCATCTCTCTCTCTCTCTCTTGGAACGAAGAAATCCTGCCATTCCCAGCATCACAATGGATTGCGGATCTCCCAACTGAGCTGACGAAAATAATCATACGCCTGTACTGGAAACCATCAAAGAGAATAACCGTCGTTCCCAATTTCAAGTCGTTCCAGTCTTCTCTGTCAGGGGAGAGACTGTCACCACTGGCACCTGGAGGAGTGTGAGGAACTAACCAGTTCAGTGCCAACGTTCCTCACTGACGGAAGCATCAGCAGTTTCACCTCAGTTAACTTCAGGTATCACTGACCTTCTTCAGCCCTCTAGGGCCTTTATCCCTGACGACACCCGTGATAGATCCACACGCCGTGCCAGCGGGAACAGATGAGGAGAGTCAACCAGCCCCACAGGATCCTATTCAAGCCACCACGGTTTCCGCTTCAGCGTATGACAGCCAAGTCATTCCGTCCTGTGTTTACTCTAGAATTGTCCTGCATCCTCCTCACTCCCTCTACCCTGCAGAAGCACCTCCATCCCCAATTGAGCGCAAACTGACGTCAGTCGTCACCATTCTCGCAGTGAGAAACAAGAACAACTTTGTAGACAACTCTGTGCCACCCCTAAACACCTGAAAGTTTCTCCAATCCAGCTACATACATACAAACTTAAATTCACCGAGTTGAAAGAAACTGTTGACGATTTAATAATTTCACAGCAATAGATGAAGGACTTGCTTTTGTCACTTACTGAAAGATTCAAAAGCTGTTTTAGAGATGAACAAAACAAACAAAACAAACAAACAAAAAAACCAAACAAACAAAAAAAAAACAAAAACAAAAACAAAACAAAAAAACCCCACAAAAACGCCATACACAAAAATAAGCCTTTACGTCTTCCAGAGTTGAGGATCTGGAAGCGAAACTGTCTCAGGCAACAGCATCTGTCGAGTCTTTAAAGAGTGACAACCAGTCCCTCCGATCTCAGCTTGGAAATCTACGATCTGAGTTGAAACATTTGAAAGCAAGGCCTGCTGTGGTCAATACCGGCACACCACATATCCGGATGACGAACCAGTTCTGGCGCAAAACTGCAGCTGAAGTGACAAGACTTTTGGAGTGTGAACAGTCTGCCTCACCGACCATTCCGTCAGTCCTGGCATTACTCAGGAAAACACAGAAGCGTCAGAGTCAGCCCCAAAGTCCAGAACTGTGACACAGCCCTTGACGTGGCCAGTCTGTCATCAAGCTCCGCTGTGAGACCCGCGACCACCAGCGCCCAGCCTGCAGGTGGCAGACCCCACAGAAGCCCCTAGCGCTGATCCTCCGCCCTCTGATCTGAAAGCATCACTTATGCAGTCTGTCAGCTGTGAGGACAGTGCTCTCTCAGAGGACCTGCCTATCAACTGCTCCTTCCTGCCAGAACTAGGTTCGCTCCTCCCAGTGACGTGGCCTTGTGCGAGCAGAGTACATCTAAGGATAATCATGGACCAGAAAACACTGTTAGGCACGACAGGAAATCTTCTGCCAGCTGCTCTCATGATACAGGCGAAAAACGTGTTCTCTCTGAAGTATTAAGTACTGTGTCTGTGAATGGCCGAGCGACGGCACTGTTGATTGGTGACTCTATTATTATCAAACACGTGGAGCCCCAAAGACTAGCTCTTCACTCCTACAACGTTTTCACACTTTGTGTTTCTCGCATGTGCACTCCGGATTGAGAGCTCTGGCTGTCACGGCAATCACCAAACAACAAAATCCAAGCGCTAGTTGTACATGTAGGGTCAATAACTGCCCCTCAGGACAAGTTCCTACTGAACAATGGGAGAGAATGATTCAGTCATGTTGTAAGGTGTTCCCTTTTTGCAAAGATTTCATTTAGTTCGATTGTACCAGCTAAGGGGCAGACATAATTAAAAATTCCATCGTCCCTTCCAACCATAATCTCAAAACTGCATGCAGCTCTGGTGGGTATAACTTTCATTGATAATACTGATCTTTTGTGGCTACGTCTGGTGCTCCCAGGCTAGCTATGTATCAGGACTTTATTCATCCTAGCTTTAAAGGGACTGCTCAACTGGCTGCCAACGTCAAACGCACTTTAATTATCTGGCTCGTTGACACATTCCATCAAAAAAAAAAAAAAGAAAAAAAGAAAAAGCAGAACGGTTTGTAACCAGTGGTCTGCAGCCAGGTGGCAACGTGAACAGCCCGTACCCTGGGTACAGACCGGCAAACGAGCAGTGCAGTGTCTGTTTATGGTGCGCCTATAACTCGGGTCGAATCAGGTGGGGCTATGACTCGGGCCAAAATCCCGACTGCACACAATCCTGCAGTCTCCACAATTCACTTAGGCCCCCTCCTTTGGATAATGATGCTGGCTGCGCAACACAATGTTTCCAGGCTCAGCCCCTGCTGAGCTAGCAGCGTACAGGAGTACAGGTCACTCAACACAGAGTATTCCGCTTCACTCAGCGACAACACAGCTCTGGTCGTGTCCTGGACGACCTTCATGGACCCTTTCACCTTTTCCGCTCTCTAACGGTCCATCAGGCCCACTATCCCTTCCCTTGATCAAACCGGCATCCCCCTTTCTCACTCCGCTCTGCCTGGGCCAGCCAGCACTCTGCCATACCACCGCTCTTATCCACTCTGTGACCATTCTCCCACGTGCCTCGTCCACCCCTAGCCTCACGTCCTTGTACTGCCCTCTTCGTAGTATTCAGCTTAATTTATTTCCCTCTCCCGGGCACAACCCTGAGGCTGAGTACGCGTCACATGTTTTTCGCAGGTTCCCCGCATTGTGGTCAAAGGGAACCCAGTGCTTTCCCTATTTACCACCTGCAGAATCATAACATACGTACTGAATACACTGCCGCTTCTTCTCTCGGTCATTTCTTTTCTCCTCAAAATAATATAATCAAATACCTTTATCTTACCTTTAGCTCTATTAAACACTGATGATTTTTTCACATATTAAATCTGCCGCACTGCGCACCACATATCCATAGATAAAATCACTGGGCATAATTCAGTGCTTCTAAGAACTTCCTGCATCTATGTGCCCAGAACCCGTACGTCTATTGTTATCATGCCTTGGTATATGTTAGCATGTGTATGATGTATTGAGTAGTATCAAATCAGTCTAGTTGTGGTATAATGCCGCAGGTTTTGCTCCTGTAGCCGTTGCACTAATGGCTCCGTATTCGTTCGAACTGATAACTTCAAGGTCGGCTTTATTTTGATCCTCGTCTGGTTGCTAGTACCTACAAAGCACGTTTGGGGTTTTCGTTAGTATGCTGTCAGATATTTTCACCATACTAATAGATCACATGCATACACATTTGTGTCAATATTTAATTTCCGATCTGGGTAACCCTGTGACTACGTACTTTATAGCGTAATTGCTTGTCTTTTGAATGCTCTCGTGTTACATTAGTTCTGACCTTCCCTTGTCCGATTGCTTATGTTTGATTAATAGTATTTTCACTTTGTGAGATTTTTTTTGCGCATTAGGATTTTTCCGTCCTTCTTCTCTTGGCTACTTTTCTTGTGAGATAAAACACAACACTGTGCCTTGCAACTGTATGCAGTCTGTCTCAGCCCATATTTTGCGTTAGCCCATTGCTGTCTTCCCTTGTGTGTCTTCCCCTATTTCAATCAGTCTCTGCCTTTAGTTGGCATATGTTGCACATATTTCCATTTTCACTGACTGAACCCGGATCCACTGAGTTGTCCTTGAAACTGCAAAACCTGTTATCATTTGGTTGTGATGACCCACTACAGTCGCAATGGCCCCATGCTGAACTGTCGTCGGCCGTCCTGGGCGACATGACCTGCTGAGATATGTTGTTGTTTGTTCTTTTTTTTTTAATCCTCCCTATCATCGATGTTCTCAACAGATATTAGATCACTTTTTCTTCTATTATATATAACTCTGCGCCGAGCAGTTTTCACGTATTTTGTTGTGTCTGAATCACGTTTATCGAAGAATGTATTTGGATGCCGATATATTTATTTCCCGTTATCAACACCGTGAGACTTGATCTTATCTCTACTACAAACAAACTGCCTAATCCTATATATCAGTCAGTCTCGTTACTGTATAAACGTATCATATCACTTGACAAAACACGTTCCCACACTTAGGAATGGATATCGGGCTCGCAAATTAAATAGAAAAGAAACACTGGCCAATTGTTCATTGGATTCATTTATAGAAACGGTGTCACCGCCAAAGCATATAGAATGGGGGGGGGGGGTCTAACAGGACATTTACTGATATGCCTTGAAGATGTAACAGTCAATGACAATAAACCATCAGTCCTTCTTGGTTGCATTTGAACATTGTTTTTGTTTTAAAGCTCAATCATCGGTGGAATCAAACAGTTTGAGAATTTTTGACTTCATCAGATTATATTGCCAAGCGCCGACTAGAATAACTCCAGCTTTCCAGAAGAAGAAAATAAAAAATCACAATTATAGCAGTAACACAACAAAAGATTGTCGAAGTGAGTGTTCTCCACATCGAGCTGGCAGTGATCACTTACTCTGTTTGCAATTACCTGGTTCAGGAAAGGCACAAAAATCCCTAGGTTTGGACACAAAGTTATTTACCTATAATCTCTTGAGGCTACCTTTGATAAGAGGAAGCAAATTTCTTTTCGACTAAGCTCACATTCATTTTTATCAAACAGTGTATTTCAGTTCGTACTAATCCCCTGTGAGGAATTTTTCATTTACACCATTTTCTCGGGGCAACAAGCCGATTTACTTCCTTCTAGGACAACAAGCATGCTGGCCCGTTTAGAAAACTACAAGAGTACAAATTCCCCAAGCCTCCTTGTGTAAGTGATGCATACCCAGGATGCGATGTGTGCAAGCGACACAACTGATTAAAAGCAAAACACTATTTGACACAAATACAGATTTCGTAAAAACATTCCCCACGCCCCTCTTCTTTTTTAACCCCGTCTTCTTCAAAATTTGGAAAAGATACCCACTAAAGGATTCGGCAATGTTCCAGCGACTCAGTGATTTAAAAAGAAATATTTTCCGAGATCGTGTGTTTAGAAGGGTCGGTTTCGGCAATTATTGTAAATCGAGCGGCCTCTTGGAAAGCTATCGAACTTTTGGAAGCGTCTACAGTAAAAAAAAAAAAACACACCGCCAAAAATGTGCGATAACTAAATGCCAACAGCCTACGGAAAAAAACCACGATAATGCTGCCAGCAAATGAGAGATTTAAATGCACCGTTGTTTCGTTTTTCCAATATATCTTTCTCAACCGTCAACACATGATAGGTCCTCCTTAACGATCTTGTTTGAGTTACTTAAGGATTTGTTATTCTAAAAACATGAAAATGATAGGTCCTCCATTAATGATTCTTGAGGTATCTTATATGATTTTTGATTATTCTGAAAACATAACCTCGGACGCTGTCGTTCCTCTTATCATGGTGTGGTGTTCAACAACGTTTACGTTCATCCTACACATCTACTCAGCAGACAGGCATACGTGGCCTTAATGATTTAGATGGTAAGATTTCTTAAATCACGTGCCCTATCATCACAGACTTTTTAACTTAATTTGTGCAATATCTGCATTGACAAAAGGTTTTTTTTTCCCTTATATTCTTAAGCAAAACCAAATCACCCCTGTCTATAAATCTGGAGATGAAACTAACCCATCAATCACAGACCGATTTCAATATTATCAGTCCGTTCAAAACCTTTGGAAAAAAAAAACAATGTCTATAAACATCTTAATGTCACTGTCACGTGTTTCAGAGAAACAATTTCCTTGATCCCAGTCAATCAGGATGTAGAGGTAACCAACCATTCATGCCACACTGCTTTCAGTAACCTCGTAGAGGATTGGCTCGGTCGTTAATATCAATGATAACAAATTCACGGGAGTATTGTTCGTTGGACTTTGCAAAAGCTTTTGGACGTCACTGACCATGCTTTGCTGCTATGTAAGCTAGTTTTGTATACGACTTTCCGACAAAGCTCTTTCTCTTGTTAGATCTTTACTTTTTAACCATCATTCACAACAATCCAAATTCCAGACATCAAAAATGTGGAGTTGCCCCAAGGTGATATGTTCTGGTGGTCATCTGCTTTTTTTATTTCTATATTGATGATCTTCCCTTACACGGTTTATCAGGACGGCGTATGTGAAAACTGTTTGCAGTCTTATACGTCAATTCATTCGAGCCGTTCTAATTTTAAGCAATTATCCACGAATCTGCAGAACAATGTTGAATCACTTAATTGATTGGACTGAGCTGAACCACATGTCACTGAATGCAAAAAAACGCAAAAAAAACTTGATACATAATATAATAACTTCGCGACAAAAAACGGCAAAAATACCTTCAAAATCTGTGTGTTTTTGTTCAGTCGATTTTTATATACATATGAAGTAGATACAGTCATTCATGAAGTTGATACTCACAAAGTTCTAGGTGTTACGATCGACAATCAATCTCTTCCGTCCCCACCCCAAATCGAGAGTTTCCCACAAACGTGTTTCCCAAAAGGTATCCGTAACTTCCAAAATTAAGGAATATCCTCGAATATTACAGCTCGAAAGGAAATTGTTCATTGTTCCCAGCATTTTATTTGATCAATCTGTCGATTATGCGTCGTGATGGGCTCGGGTTGACAATGCAGTACAGGTAGCTGTTAGAAGATCAAATCAGGATCTCTATAACACCTCTGTAATTGCGGTTATGGGGGTGGTTAAACGCTGCGGTTTGATGACTGAACTACTTGGCGCTGGAGGATCCTTCCATTATCAGATTGTGGTACAGTCGAATACACTCGTTGTTGAGCTTTATCTTGAGTATCTTTGTGATAATGACGATTTGCTCTTTTGTACACTCCCCCCACGGGCTCACTCTTTTGTACGCAGACATCTTGTCAAGTACCGAGGACCATGCACAATGGGGAATAAAACCCAGAACTTGATGGAGGTTTTAAGATGAACACCTGGGCGCGTTGGTAACAGGAGGCTCCAAAGTCCGAGTACGCCTCTCAGAAACCTGACGCTGAAGGTGAAAAAAAATACGCCAGTAGGTCAATTTCAAATCACTCGGCCAGTCAAGCGAACCATGTTTCAGGCACAACCAAGCTTACAAAAGTACAGCTGTATAATCGTGGTTCGTTCACGTCGGAGCTATCCTTGCTCTATGCATACAGGGGCAAACAAGCGGTACAGAATATAACAACATTGTGACGGACGGTTTTAGCCGCAGCCAGTACTGTATCAAAGTTGTTGATGTTCTTGTCTGGTTTCATTAGATCATTTCCTTCATGGGTCGGTGTGTGTTGTGTGAAGTGTGGTGATGTGTGTGTTGTGTGTGTGTGAGGAGAGAGAGAGAGAGAGAGAAGAGAGAGAGAGATAGAGCGATAGATAGAGAGAGAGTGATTATGATGATTATTAGGTGAGGATGATGATGATGATCATTTTGTCCAATTGTTTGACAAAAAACTAAATACAAAATAGTAGCACACAGTTTTTTTTTTTCTTCTTGTTGTTTTTTTTTTTTTTTTTTTTTTTACTACAGGCCGTTCCTCCGTTACAATCACGATGCCAAACACTCACACAACTTCCCTGACAGGTCAAAGGGACAGCTTGGGCATTCCGGGCACTGGCCCTTCGATCTGCGCACAGTCAGACAGTCCAGGACCACTCAGACACAACTCCACACACCGACTACACCCACAACACCCCACACACACACACACACACCACAACACGCACTCACGCCACGTCTCCTCATCTCTCATCCCTCCCTCCCCTTCATCTCTCTCTCCTCAGCTTTCCATCCGTGTTCTCTCCCTCCATCGTCCTACTCCCCCAGACCCACTCACCTTCAGCCATACCCCACCCACTCCACACCCACACACACACCCACACACACACACACACTCCCCTCCCCCACTTATCCCCCCCACACACACTCCACTACATCACACACACACACGACCCCCTACACAACCACACTCCACTCACACACACACTCACACACACACACACACACACACCAAACACACCACGCCCACAAACCTTCACTCCCTCGCACGCACGACCACCTACACGACACATCCACACACACCACACACCACACCCTGTGTCCAAGAGTTAATAGTCACCATAATCGGTTGGGTCTCCATTGAACCCTTCTTGCCACAATAAAGGTGGTACACAACCCGATCGGCAGATCGACTGGCTTAAGAAGAACATTGCGTAACAACACACAACCACAACAACAAATCGAACACAACTAACTCAGGTCAACGACTAACAACAACAACTACAACAACAAGGCAACCAGTCCACAAAAGGCTAGACAATGGATGCCCCACATTGACCTGATTGAGAGATTTAGAAAGTAGCATCGCCACAATTCATTTCTTGCCATTGTTACACACCTGAAAAACCAACACACACCCCAACAAAACACAACAAAACGCATATACATCCGCGTGACCCTTACCCATTTGAGAATCCTTGTTGTGTTACCTTTTAAATTCCATGAACCGGGTATCCATTTGGAATGTTTCAGGGGAGGAGTTCATAGAGCAGGCGCATGTGTAGCTCTAATTCAAATATGCAATTCAAACGCAGATGTAATAGTGCCTTATCATTAATTTTTGGCTCAGTCGATACCAACCACTATGAAAATGTGTAGATTTATTACAACAGCGTACAATCAGTCCACGGCTTTGTCCGTCATCGTCGCAATATCTTGGCAGTTGTTAAATAAATATTTCATGGTTGGGCGCATATCATACCCATGGGCTTTCATTGGTTCTGATGTTAACAGGATTTCTTTCTTCTTTATGTTAGGGCACAAAATATTACAAAACCTGATGTCATACTACAACCTTTATTGTCAATACATAGTGACAACTGCCTGTGCTTCGGTTTGGCTAATGCCGTCAGAGACATTACACACTTTCTCTAGTTACAGTCTTTGTTGTAAATAAATACTGTCATTGTCCTGTGCTTCATGTTGGCTAATGGCGTCAGATATATTGCACACTTTCCCATGGGCACAGTGTAAAACGAAATGTTTCACCAGGTTAGACCTAACTGATTTCTGTATGACCGTTACAAGCTGTAGAAACTACATCTGTTGATGATGAGGCCAGCGTGAGATGTAGACGTCGTCAGTCCCCGATGTACATCTGCAGTTGATCACAAGCTGAAGTTGCCCTTGTAACAGTGTTTCTCAAACACAACATCTGTGCTCTTATGTTTTGTACTGTAACCATACAAGGTAAGCATAGGGCTGGTTAGTTGTTTTATTATTATTATTATTATTTATTTTATTTTTTTATTTTAGTCTGCACCAAGGTGACTGTGCAACACATTGAATATGAGCTGTGCTTCCATTAAAGAGTGAATAAACTGTTGCCTATGATAAGCTAACGACAAGGAAAAAAAAAAAAAAAAAAAAAAAAAGATATAGTGAAGGTATTATCATCTCTCATATTTTTTTTTTTTTTTTTAAATAAATGCCTGTCATTGTCTTTTGTTCCAGTCATCCACTAGATATATAAGTCACACAGAAGTATTTAAAGTAATTTCGGTTATACGTCTGGCAGTCTGGGCAAAGAATGCCAGAGAGTAAATTAAAAGGGCACTGAGATTAACTTGCACAATTAAATATTAATTGTTCAATCAATACTTGAAATCAACTTCATAGTATAAGAATATCATCCTGCCAATGCATTGGTCCATTAGATACAATAGACATGTACTAATTGTAAGTGAGGTGAACTGAAAAATATCCACTCGCCATATTGCCTCGGACTTTCTAAGCCTTTCGGTGGACAAACTGAAATGCTCTCTTGTCCGTCGAGCAACTACGTTTTTTGACTAATCGTGAAATAGGTGACTGAGCAGTCAGCTTCAGTCGGCAGATCGATCGCACATTCCTGCACATTCCTGTTCCTCATTTCAGCTTGACATGCCAAGGGGGCCACTGGGTTTTTTCTCAATGACCAGCACAGCTTCCTTCCACAGAAACAAGGCGTGTTCTCCGTGCCAAGGTGTCAGTAACAAGCATGCATTGTACCTCATCACCACCATAGAATGGCAAGATCTACTCCCTTCATTGTTCCTTCTCAGGCAAGCGTTCAGGGAATGCCAGTTCTGATGCGTGCTATTCAGTGTTGGCAGCTGTGCTCAGATCCCTGCTGGTTTCATGTGTGTTTTAGTTGTGAATTAGTATGTCGACGGAAAACAAAGGTCGCTTGTGCAAGCTTTTAAAGAGAAAAGAATTGCCTCTGTCCACCTGGTCACGGACACTGTGCAACATGCATGCCGCACATATGTAAATATATGACACAGGGTAATTGGTTGGTTACCTGTGGAATGGGCGTTTGAATCTGAAGGCTACCTGGTCACACAGAGAGGCGATGGCGAGAGCGTATACCTCTCAGCTGTGTGTGTGTGTGTGTGTGTGTGTGTGTGTGTGTGTGTGTGTGTTCAATGACGACACATGAGGTTCACAAGTTAATGTAAAGGCCATAGCTGCATAACTGGCCTGTGTTAGGCCTGAGCCAGGTGAAATGTAGGGAGAAGAAATGAAAAGAGAAAAAAATAAGAGATTAGGATCAATATTCTTTACATAAAGAGACCTAAATTTTTTTTTGAATAACGAATCTGTTTTTATTTTCTTTTCAGGAACTCTTCTCCAGGTTGGGTAGGGGTGAGCTACCAACATTTTTGCTCTTTGTTTCTCTCTTCTTTTTCTCTCTCTCTCTCTCTCTTTTTGAGAGAGAGAGAGAGAGAGAGAGAGAGAGAGAGAGAGAGAGAGAGAGAGAGAGAGAGAGAAACACCACACACACACACACACACACACACACACACACACACACACGCACACACAGTGTTTGCGTTGTCTGTCATGTCGAGGAGAGGCCATGGATTCTTTAAACAACAAAAAATAAATAAAATTAAATAAAAAAAAGTGTGGCTAGCTGAGGTTACAACTGGGGAGGAGAACAGTGATAGGCTTGTGAAGGCCATGGAACTGTGTAGAAAAAAAGCCCGGGTATTTTGTGTAGCCCTGTTGGCGCAAACCAAATCAAAAGAAAAGGTATTTTCGAGCCCACGTGGCCTGTTAACATGGTCCATTGATAATATGTCCACATAATCATGTGAAACCAAAGTAGAAAGAATCCTTTGCACATAAAGTAAAAGGAAAGGTTAGTTAGTAATCAGAAGGGGGAACTCTCTTTTGTTGCATCAGACTGGTTACGTGTCCACGATACACGACCAGAATCTGATAGCTGTGACCCCGACTACACTTTAAATACTGACCGACGACAGTACGACATTGCAGTTAGAAAGAGGAAGGAAACTAATGAAAGGAAGATGAGAAAGATCAAGAAACTGAAATACCAAGGTCTGACGGACGACAGTACGACATTACAGCTAGAAAGAGAAAGGAAACTAATGAAAGGAAGATGAGAAAGATCAAGAAACTGAAATAACAAGGTCTGACGGACGACAGTACGACATTACAGCTAGAAAGAGGAAGGAAAATAATGAAAGAAAGATGAGAAATATGAAGAAACTGAAATACCAAGGTCTGACGGACGACAGTACGACATTACAGTTAGAAAGAGGAAGGGAATAATGAAAGGAAGATGAGAAACATCAA
>JADBJO010002951.1:27500-37500 GCA_016801955.1 Conus betulinus
TGTTGTTGTTGCTGCTGCTGCTGCTGCAGCTGTTGTTGCTGTTGCTGTTGATGTTGTTGTTGTTGTTGTTGATGATGATGATGATGAGATGATGAGGATGATGATGATAATTTTTTTTTTCTTAAGGTTTAAGGGACTTTAAACCCTTCCTGAAAACATTCTTTTCTTTGAAGACATTATCGACAGCCACGGACATAGAATGAAACGAGCGCGCAGTATTAGTGGTTCGACGTGCAGCTTGATAACCTGATGCACTTGTTCATTGAAGGTGTGATCAGGGAGGGGGAGGAGGAGTGATAATGGGAATGAGAATGAAAATCAGGGCACATATTATGAATATGAAATCCTTTACTAGCACCCCCTACTCTTGGAGAGATAGCTCATTTCCATGGCTTGGAGTCTTCTCTCCAGAACGGCAGTTACAATTGATGCCTCGCATACAGACAGGTAGATGGAATATACCAGTACAGGTAAGAAACTTCTTCCGTGTTTCATGGAAATGCTGTTGTCCTTCCCTACAGGTTTCAGTCTGGAAACTGCTGGTGCTGTCTTTGTTCTCATGAAAAGGATCTCTGGTTTGGATCCCTTGATGTTCAGGATTGATCCCTCAGTCGTCACTGCGCTAATATGATTTTCAAGTGTCATAGTCCTAATGCGTGTAAGAGTCAGAAGACAGCCTTGATGAACTCCAACTGAACTCAGGATCGACACTCCAATGACTATATGAGCACTGCGCCAGTTGGTTTATAGTACAGCTGCTGAATGCTGTTGATAGCCTTCCACCAAATATTACATTTCTTGGTTATGGTCCTTAGCGCGTCCTGCCAAACTTCGTCAAAACGCCTTTTGGGTCTATTAACACGAAGCAAAGTGTTCTCTTGTGTTGGAGCAGCCTTTCGCAAAAAAGGCATGCTCTTTCAAGATCTGTTCGATAACATTTGTGTCTTTGTGGAGTCCTGCCCGTTTTTCGGGAGTGGTGATATCTGCTTGTAGCTGTAATCTTTTAAAAAGATTTTGAGCATCACCTTGCTGAGGTAGCTGATCAAACTGAGAGGGTGTTAGCTCTGGCAGTGTCGGAGACTGCCCATCGTGGAAAGGGTGACGATGGGTGATTGAGCGCATAGCATGGGCTACTCAATTGTGAGCCAGATTTGCTGTATATGGCAGCGTATCTATCACTGCCTCTCCGTCATGATTCAAGAGTTCTACACAAGTGTTGTTGGTGCTGGCAGACTTTCAATACATCAGCGAGTACACCACTGCTGCGACTTCATCATTGAATGTAGGAAGTCATCCTTGACCATAGCATAACAGCCGTTTAGACGCTTAGCAGTCAGAATGTACTTCCCTTTGAGCTCCTTAACATTAAGAAAGTGCCAGGTGTCACGAGTTTTATGTACGTTGTTTTTATTTGTGACTGGAAGCTAGCATAACTTTGAGCCAAAGGGAGAATGGAAGCGAAAAGCATCAGACAGAGAGAGAGAGAGAGAGAGAGAGAGAGAGAGAGAGAGAGAGAGAGAGAGAATTCTGTATGTTTCCAGTTCGCTTCTTTCTTCTTCTTCATCGCCTTTCCGTTTCATAAACATTGTTGCAGGTACACACAAATACGTTACGCTGTGACAGCGGTGCTGTGGTTTTCTTTCTGCCTAGATTCGGATGGTTAGAAAAATGCTCAAATGCAAGGTGCATGATGTGTGGGTGGGCAATAATGGCTTTTTAATGACTTCGTGTAGTTTCAAGATAACCGGTTATGTATGCGAACTTCCTGTCGTTTCTGATCATCATACAATCAGCGCACCTGTCACACTGTCTGTCACTTACAGCTCTGCTTCGTCAAATCTTATTTTGGAGATTTGCCCCAAACAGCATCTGACTCACCAACTGCTGGCCTGTGATGTGAAGAGCCAGTGCAAGGAATTGGAACGCACAGAGACATGGTACAGAGCGATTTGCAGTGTGTCTCAGGGACTGACACAGCCCTACTTTTACTGTGATATGTCTAGGGAGTTTGTGCCTTACAGTCTGGTGTGCGATTTCCGAGAGGATTGTTTAGACGGACGTGACGAAGATTTCTGTGAGCATCCTGCCTGCAAGAAAAACATGATCGACTGTGGAAAGGAACAGGTTCAGTACATCTTAGAATCGTGTCCCTCTATTTACATCCTGCTCCTACACACAAAAAAATATACCATCACGCCTCTGCTCCAAATAGAAAATCTGAATAAGCCTCTTCAAATTGAAACCTCTCTCTCTCTCTCTCTCTGTCTCTCTCTTTCTATATATATATATATATATATCAAGAATAGTACTAAAACGCCTAATAAAATTTTCAAAGTGCTCAACCCCTTGGGGAGCAACATCTGTTAAAATGGTGGTAAAAGGAAGTTTTAAAATCATCAACAGATCTGTTTCGAGCGCTGGCTCTCCTCAGGATGGTGTTGGGTCGCCTACTGCTGGTGTTATATGGCCTAATGTCACTGTTTGCACGTGCGGATTGGCTGCACGTGTTGTTCGGTTTTTCAGGTTGTTTACAGTTCAGGGTGCGTTTGCAGGCACAAATGGAAATCGTTGTCAGCAAACGCACCCTGAACTGTAAACAGCCTGAAAAACCGAACAACACGTGCAGCCAATCCGCACGTGCAAACAATGACATTAGGCCATATAACACCGGCAGTAGGCGACCCAACACCATCCTGAGGAGAGCCAGCGCTCGAAACAGATCTGTTGATGATTTTAAAACTTCCTTTTACCATACCATTTTAACTAATATATATATATATATATATATATATATATGGATCCTCAAGCATAGGTTCAAAGACTGTCCCTTACATTTTATACTGTTTGTTAATCCTACTACCTTTCGCTGGCTGCTTTGGGGGTGCTGTTGCATTCTTTTTCGAACCCTTGGCGGTCGAAACACCACAGAATTTATGGACTGTGGTGTGTCTCTATCTGACGCCAAGAGCACAGACACAATCAGCCGTGTCTCCCTGATGAGTCCGATCCAGCAGACGAAAGGCCTCGGAGCAGGCGACACATATTGATCTGTCTTTGAGAGGGATTGCGATCGTTTTTTCATGCAGCTCGTGAAGGGGTTTTCATATTTACGATATACATTTTCCTATTTATTTCATTTTCAATTTTTTTTTTTTTTTTCCTTTTAATTTCAAATCTTTGCCAAGTCATTACTATAATGATGGAAGAATTGTTAACCTGCACTTGTTTTCCCCCACTACTTAGTTGTTCAGCATTATATTTGTTTGGTCAATCAGTGGGTGATTGCATCTCTTATGAGATCCAAGGAAAGGTTTGTCTGCACAATTCTTAGCCGCTGACAATGCTTGGGTTAGTGAACAACAGAGCTGACCACTCAGACTGTTCCATATCTTTTGATCTCCCTTGCATCCTTAAATGGATCCTCAAGCATAGGCTCAAAGACTGTACCTTACATTTTTATACTGTTTGCATAATGTTTTTAGTTTTCAACAACTTTTTTCCTCTCTAAACTTTCGTTTTGTTTAATCCTACTACCTTTCACTGGCTGCTTTGGGGGTGCTGTTGTTGCATTCTTTTTCGAACCCTTGGCGGTCGGAACACCACAGAATTATGGACTGTGGGTGTGTCTCTATCTGACGCCAAGAGCACAGACACAATCAGCCGTGTCTCCCTGATGAGTCCGATCCAGCGGACGAAAGGCCTCGGAGCAGGCGACACATATAGAACTGTCTTTGAGAGGGATTGCGATCGTTTTCCTCACGCAGCTCGTGAAGGTTTTTTTCATATTTTACGATATACATTTTCCTATTTATTTCATTTTCAGTATTTTTTTTTTTTATTTATTTTTTTTTTTTTTCCTTTTAATTCCAAATCTTTGCCAAGTCATTACTATAATGATGGAAGAATTGTTAACCTGCACTTGTTGTCCCCCACTACTTAGTTGTTCAGCATTATATATATATATATATATATATATATATATATATATATTGGCGGTCGGAACACCACAAAATTATGGACTGTGGTGTGTCTCTATCTGACGCCAAGAGCACAGACACAATCAGCCATGTCTCCCTGAGTCTGATCCAGTGGACGGAAGGCCTCGGAGCAGGCGATACATATAGATCTGCCTTCGAGAGGGATTGCGATAGTTTCTTCATGCAGCTAGTGAAGGGTTTTCATATTTATAATATACATTTTTCCATTTACTTCATCTTCAGTTTTTTTTTTCCCCTCTCAATTTCAAATCTTTGCAAAGTCATTACTATAATGATGGAAGAATTGTTAACCTGCACTTGTTTTCCCCCCACTACTTAATTGTTCAGCATTATATTGTTTGGTCAATCAGTGGGTGATTGCATCTCTTATGAGATCCAAGGAAAGGTTGTTCTGCACAATTCTTAGCCGCTGACAATGCTTGGGTTAGTGAACAACAGAGCTGACCACTCAGACTGTTCCATATCTTTTGATCTCCCTTGCATCCTTAAATGGATCCTCAAGCATAGGCTCAAAGATTGTCCCCTACATTTTATACTGGTTGCATAATGCTTTTAGTTTTCAACAACTTTTTTCCTCTCCACACTTCGTTTTGTTTAATTCTACTACCTTTCGCTGGCTGCTTTGGGGGTGCTGTTGCATTCTTTTTCGAACCCTTGGCGGTCGGAACACCACAGAATTATGGACTGTGGTGCGTCTCTATCGGACGCCAAGAGCACAGACACGATCAGCCGTGTCTTCCTGATGAGTCCGATCCAGCAGATGAAAGGCCTCGGAGCAGGCGGCCTCGGAGCAGGCGATACATATAGATCTGCCTACATGTTTGCAGAGCTAGTATAGAAACTGTGTGCAAACGACCAGAGTATATGCTCAGTAGTGCCACTTTCACTTCTGGATGTGTTTCAATATCATAACTGATACAGACTGTGCCTCTTGTTGTATTATGATTTCAGCCAGGCTATATTTGTACACATGCAAACTAAAACAGCCTCCCACAAGTTACAGCTTTCTGAAAAAAAAAAAATATTGGGACTGCCAACACAAATTTGAAAAGCAAACTTCACATTGAACTTAAGTCTAGCTGGTTCTAATGTCAAAAGGTCAGCATTCAAGCTGCTTTTTTTATCATCAGTACTAATGCATGTCATGTGTAGCACGCAGAAATTATAGGTGTGCATGTTAACACAGTAGGATGAATGAGGAGCCGTGACACCAAGATGAAAGAGTTTCTTTTTCAACACTGTTGTTGATAAATAAAATTATCTTTCAAGATGTTCTGAAGATTTGCAAAAGAAGAAACAGAACAGAAATCGGCAACGTTTCAGTTGTTGACATTATTGAACAAACATTATAACATCCAACCCTCTGGATTTGCCTGTATGTACTTAGTGTAATTACATACGCATAATTTCTGTCTCTGGCTCTCCCTTTTGATCTATTGACCTGTATACAACGCTGTGCATACGTGAACGCATATTTGATTACGTAAAGTTACTGTTTGCCTGTTATATTTCATCGTGAAAAGCAAATGAAGATGACTAAACAAACAAAATGGATAAAAGGCAGCCCTCTGTGGTATTAGGGTCTACTATCCGCTATGCTTCGTTTCCACCGAGACTCCAGACTGACTGCCTGAGCGAAAGCTTTGTTCCCCTCGACAAGACAAAGAGAAGCGAGCAAACATCGAAGCGGTGAGACACTCACCCTCACCAATTATCTGCGTGCGATATGTATGCGGTTTGCGCCGCGCCGAAGAGAATAGATTTAGTTCCTCAGATGGCGAACTTAGTATTCACAAAGACAACAAGCTGGCCGATGAAGATGAAATATTGATCATTCAGAAATGACAACCTGACGAATTAGACTGAAATTTTTCCTCAAAATGTTGAAGAAGAATGTTAACAGGTTGAAAGTCTGGAGCAATATGAGACAATTTCACTTAGTGAATGGTCATTTGTGTGCCAAGCTTAGAAGCAATATGTTGAAGAAGTGATTTGGTGCACGTGCTGTGCCTGAAAAAGTATAACGCGTTGATCATTTGTCACTTGACAAACTAGCTGCCCACTCAAGTTAACTAAACCCAACTGCCAGCTCAAGCAAATTGAACCCAGCTGTCAACTCACATAGACTGAACCCAGCTGTCAACTCATGTAGACTGAACCAAACTGTCAACTCACGTAGACTGAACCCAGCTGCCAACTCACGTAACTGAACCCAGCTGCCAGCTCATGTAGACTGAACCCAGCTGCCAACGCACGTAGACTGAACCCAGCTGCCAACTCACGTAGACTGAACCCAGCTGCCAACTCACGTAGACTGAAACCAGCTGCCAACTCACGTAACTGAACCCAGCTGCCAGCTCATGTAGACTGAACCCAGCTGCCAACTCACGTAACTGAACCCAGCTACCAGCTCATGTAGACTGAACCCAGCTGTCAACTCATGTAGACTGAACCCAGCTGCCAACTCATGTAGACTGAAGGCAGCTGCCAACTCAGGCAAATCAAATCCAGCTGCCAACTCAGGCAAATGAAAACTTCAGCTGCCAAAACTGGCGCTGAAAGCTACCTGGAAACCGCACAGGTTCAGTGCTAGATCATCATCAAACCAGCAGTAGCCATTGCCAGGGTCGTACTCAAGCTTGTGAGAAAAGAGAATGGGGTGAGCGAGCAACTCATCATGAATGTGTGAAAATCTCCACACACTGTCTTCTTTCTGCGCATATGTAAGCTATTACACTACCTGGAAAAATGCGTGGAAAAAAAAAAAAAAAAAAAAAAAGTAAGCGAACAAAAAGCCAGTGCACATCTCAAGTGACCACTCTCTCACATTACTGAATTCAAAATAATCTCATCTAAACCTCCCCTTGTGTGAAGGCATGTTTGATTGTCTCGTAGAATTATCCTTTCTTTGGAAATGCCTCATTTTGTTTCATTATGAAATTAAACACGAGTGACCTGTAAGTTGTAGTTTAATGTAGATTATTTCGATCATAGTGTTGGGCAGGAGCGTTCACATGAGATGCTGGCTGTGCGCGGGAACATAATCAGGTTGTAGACGCCATTGACCTCTTTCAGCATAAACTATACTTGGTTTTTTTTTTAATTTACAAGAGCTGTCAAGGGAGGGCATGTGAACGCTCCTTCCCAACACTCTGCTTTCAATAATTCAAATTTAATTACAACTTACAGGTAAGTCATGTTTAATTTCCTATTTGTGTTTCTCGCATAGCGATTAGGGTATCCACATTCACATGAGCATTTTGAGGAGGAGGTCAGACGCAGTAACTGGATCAACTGCTGAGATAGTTTCTTACAATTTTATTGATAACATCTCAGACCTTTTAGTTGGGAAGTTCAACATGGAATCTGAAACAATAGACCTGACAACTATCACAAACTTGTCCAGAACGGACTGGCTGAAGCTTTCGTGTGGCACCACTGGTTTGCAGTAAAAACGGCTAAAGGTGCCTTCTCTTTACCAGCCAGCAGCTGCCAAAATAGTCAATGGGAACATCCCTGCTGAAAGCTGCTGATGAATATAGCTGCTCTAGTATTATGAGCTGAAAACTTAGAAATGCCCACTCCAGATGACTCCAGCACTGTCCTCATCCATCTGGAGATAGTGCCTCTTGAAACAGGTCCATGGGGTTTGATATAACAAACGAAGAGTTCTTTCCCTTGTCTAAGACTATTGGTTCTCTTCAAGCATTCTTACACATGTACAACAACAGACAGTTTCTGATTTGGAAAAACACATCACTTCTAAAGGCTTTACATGTTTCCCTGGTGTAGACTGCTTAAGAACTGGACTGTATGTTATCCTGCACTTCCCTTCACTATTCTGTACATCCTCAACAGTCAGTGCATGAAGAGTCTGGCCTCTCTGACCTGACACTAGAGCTAGAATCATTGCCAGTCTGAGGGTGGGATGTCTGAGATCTAGTTTCTCTACAGTGTCCCAGCCTGCAAGGTATTAAACAACTGAATCAACATCCCATACCTCCTGATATTTTAGAAAGGATGGCCTATTTTCAAATGCTCCCTTTACTACACGATGTATAACTGGATGACTGCCCATAGAATTCTTTCCCTGGGTGCTTAGATGGGCAGAAATAGCACTTGGTGCTAAATTTCTTGTGCTGGGGCGGGTTCCTCTCTTGTACAGTTCTGCAAGAAAGTTTGCTTCATCTATGTGCGATGGAACTGTGACTTGAAATCTAGCTGCATACTCCTGCCAATTTCTAATGTAGCTGTCATATGCTCTGGCGGTGGACGGGCACCATGAATCCATCAGAGCGTCCACTGCTTCCCCTGTCATTCCAGCTTGCTGGAAGATTAGCCACAAATCTTGCAGACTAACAGGTTCAGACGCCTTTGCTGTATCAGGGGATGAATGACCTCTGGCTGGCTGGGGAAATGTAGACGCCTGGTGCTGCAGGGTTTTTTTTGTGTGTGTGTGTTTTTTTTTTTTTTCCCAGGAGATACTGAATGCATCAATAGCAAAAGCAGCTGGGTTATGTCTATCAGTCTGTTTAGCCTGAAAGCAAGCATGTCAATGGTGGGCAAAATGCTTGATTCTTGGAATGCTGCACCTAGGCAACTGCTGTCAACTTTCCATTCTGCATCCATGTTAATGTATCTGAATTCATAACCTGCAATAACATTCAGCTTACCTGCAATGTAAGCAGCACGAGGCCATATATCATTGTCAATACACCATGACCATACTTCAACAGACAGGGAATTACAGGCCTCTAAATGATTTGTGCCCATGTGTTGAATATTAGACACACAAGTGGTGTTGTCACTCATCAATCTGGCATGCTTTCCTTTCAGTTTGTCTTGAACACTCTGTAATGCTAACAAAGCAGCTTTCAATTCTAGAACATTTATATGTTTTTTTTTTTCACTGGTGGACGATTTCCCTCCTGATGATTTTGTCTCACATTCACACCCCAGCTGGTAAGGCTGGCACCGGACATGACTACAATGTCAGGTTCACTTGTGCCAATGTCCTTATATGCCTGGTCTACAGTAGTAACCCACCATTTTAGCTCAGCTTTGCTCAGCTTTGCTTATGTCTGACAATGTCATGAATTGGTTCAAAATCTCCAGAGCTTTTCTTTAATGCACAGATTGTTTTCTGCTTCTAAGTACCGATAATGGAGAGCCCCATGTTTGACTGATACAAGGCTGGTACAGACTTTTTATGCAGCAGGCCCATACAGCTATCACAAAGACTTCTTTTTTTTTCTCTCAGGAGTGAGTCTGACTGTCATTGATTCTGAGACAAAGGTCACGTCCAGATACTCAATTTGTTTGGATGGTTTTCAGCTCTGACTTTGTTGGGTGTATCAGGAAACCAACTTTTGAAGAGCAGTCACAGTGCCAGTGACAATTCTCATTCACTCCTGCTTTGTGAAACCATACAAGGAACTGCCATCCAGAATAGCTGTGGAAACATGTCCTTTCATCCTTAGCTTGGCAAACACAGCTTCCAGCAGTTTGGTGAACAAGTAAGGAGCTGAAGCAAGGCCAGTGGGCAGAGCTGTATGTTCATAATGCTGACCTCTCTACACAAATCTGAGCAATTTGCAGAAATCTGAGTGAAATGGCTATGGAATAGCAGGCATCTTTGAGGTCAACTGAGCTCATGTAACAATCTCTCTGAACAAGTGATCAAGCAGTGGTCAATGTTTCCATTTTAAAGTGGTGGTAGATGACTTCTTCATTCAGTCTCTCTAAGTTTAAAATCATCCTGTGGGATCCATCTTTCTTTTTCCTAGTTAACATTGGAGAAACGACTTCACCTTTTTCTTCCTCACATGCCCTTATCACTCCCTTACATAGATTTAAACAACATTTCACTGTCAGTCATAGCACTTTCAGTTTCATTGACAGGATTTGTAAGGCACACTGTGAGTCTGTTCAGAGTGTCTAGATGACAGTCAAACCGAATTTTCACATCTAAGACAATGCTAAGAATATCTGGATCAGAGGTG
>JADBJO010002951.1:40000-45000 GCA_016801955.1 Conus betulinus
ATCGTTGTCGTGACGATCACAAAACAATCTGTGTGCACGTGGATCACTTGTGTGATGGTCTGCCACAATGTCCACTGCATGACGATGAGCTGGTTTGCAACATCACTTGTCCTGAATCGTGTGTTTGCCTTGGGTTTGCCTTCACCTGCAACCACACCTTTGTCAGCAGGTCTGTCCCCGCAGCTACGCTACCTTGAAGCCTCAGGAACTGGAATGCAGATGCGTGATGTGACCCATAACATCATGCTGATCCACCTGGGCGTACATTCATGTAGGCTGATGAATTTTACAAAAGTCCTTTTACCCAATCTTCACAGTCTGGATCTCAGTTACAATCTACTGTATTCTGTCAACTTTCAGCTACTTCTCAGGAATGAGTCAGTTGCGAACGTTGAATCTGGCAGGTAACCCTATGCCTGGTGGGGTTGTTTATGCTCAAAGCCACTTTGCACATCCACCACTTCTGATTTTTAATATGTCCCATGTACAAACACATCTTTTTAACCTAAGCACGTTGTCTGATCTCATGCCAAACGTGCAAGTACTGGATCTGTCATGGAATAAAATAACGATACTGCATGAGACATGTTTGTTTTATAATATTCGAGAGTTAAATTTACATGGTTGTCCTATAACTGATTTCAACTCGGATTTTATGAAACACATGACAGATCTTACGTGGGTTTTTGCAGACAACTTTAAATTATGTTGTTCTGTTGTGTTGCCAGAGGACTTTCAAGGCAAATGCTATGCTCCATCTGATGAAATTTCATCATGTGATAATTTGCTGAGATCGGTTGTTCATCGTTGTGTTTTCATGGTGTTTGCACTGCTGGCTGTCACAGGAAACGTCGGTGGTGTTGTCTATCATACACATTTTGGATCAAAAGTACCAAGACTGGAATTTTGATATTCGTCCTTCATCTGTGTGCTTCTGACTTTTTGATGGGACTATACTTAGTCTTTATCATCGTGGCAGACCAAGTTTATGCCAGCAACTACATCTGGAATGAAACCACATGGAAAACCAGTATAACTTGTAACATTGCAGGGTTCATCTCTGTGTTATCATCAGAAATGTCAGTATTTCTGATTTGTTTCATCACTTTGGGCAGTTTTCTTGCACTCCATTTTCCTTTCAGGAACGTCCAATTCGGAGTGACATCAGCTCATAGAGCTTGTCTTTTGTTATGGGCACTAGGTCTTACACTAGCAGTGGTGCCTCTGCTCCCACTAACCTCACACTGGGAGTTTTTCCACCAGGCAGCTATTTGTATTCCACTGCCTGTCACGAGAGCTGATTTCCCTGGTCACATCTATTCATTCAGTATCACGATCATCTGTAACCTAATCCTCTCTGTCATGAGTGGTATGGGTCAGATTTTCATCTTCTGGTCTGTGCACAGCAACACAAGATGCAGACAGCTAACAAAGACCAAAGGCACTCGGTTCAAGAACTTGCAGTCCAAGGAAACACTTATCGCCAGACGTCTCCTCTCTGTTGCCATGTCTGATTTTCTGTGTTGGTTTCCAATTGGTCTGTGTGGGGGTCATGGCTGCTTACGGTGTCGTCATTCCAAGGGAGATCAATGTTGGAATGGCCATTTTTGTGTTGCCACTCAATTCGGCACTCAATCCATTTCTCTACGCTTTGAATGTAATACTGGAGAAAAGGCAGAAAGCATGGGAGCTCCGTTTACTGCAATTGCTACGTATTCAGAAAAGGAAGTGACAATTCGTGTTAAAAGACACACACACACACACACACACACACACACACACACACACACACACACGCACGCACCTTTCCCTCCTGGTAGCTTAGGCACAATAAAGGCGTGGCTAAGTTGTAAATTAAAACTATGAGGAGGGATGCTATTTCGTTAGTTTGTTTGTTAACAAAACTTCATAGTTAATGATTTTCTAACTTGGCTTACCTCTTCTCCAAACTCGTCTTCCAGCCCGAAATTTCTTGCTATTGATTGTTCGGTGTTGTTGCTGCTTTTCTTTCATTTTTTTTTCTTATGCAGATTAAGGAATAGCTTTTGCAGATATGTCATTCGTATGTTGCCGAATCGGGCACTGTCCTCTTTTGAAGCATCTGTGACGTCTAAATGTACTTGATGAAGATTTGATTAAAAAAAAAAGTGTGTCAAACTCTACTATCCATTTATAACTATATGATAGATTAAGTAAACTGACCATCCAAATCACTAGCACAAGCACCATTCACATAATACCATCTAACAGGAAGCACAGTTTCAACAGTGACTCACCAAAGTCATTGATAACATATCTTTTGACTGCCAGCTAACATTATCAACATCATTACCATCGACATCATGAGCCTATACACCTTGAGAGGGTGCCGTGTGAGTCACAAGGAGGTCGTCATTTATGGAACTTCGTAGAATGTCTATCTGACGGAACAAAGTAGACGTTTATTCCAGTGGGGTTAGAGATAGACATAATAAGAGAGAGGAGAGAGAGAGAGAGAGAGAGAGAGAGAGAGAGAGAGAGAGAGAGAATGTGTGTGTGTGTGTGTGTGTGTGTGTGTGTGTGTGTGTGTGTGTGTGTGTGTGTGTGTGTGTGTGTGTGTGTGTGCGTGCGTGCCTGCGTGTGTGTGTGTGTGTGTGTGTGTGTGTGTGTGTGTGTGTGTGTGAGAGAGAGAGAGAGAGAGAGAGAGAGAGAGAGAGAGAGAGAGAGGGAAAGAGATAACGGGGAGGGAGGGAGAGAGGCTCGTAATCTCATTTGTTGAAAAAAAAAAGTCCACAATTCAATATTGCAATTGCTATAGTGGGTCCGCTATCAAAGTGTAACGAAATGAACTCGCTTTCAAACCCGCATATGAACTTTGTGCTGTCCACTGTTGTCATGTTTACATATCCATATAATAATAAAACTGAATTTTGATTTTGTATACGAGCACCATGTCTTACCTACAGTGTGTGTGTCGCAGTGGAGATATTGCAGCAGATTCAAGTACTGAATAACAAACCATGACGAGTCAAATTGTGGATCAAGGGACTTAACATTTTCTGAAGTAGCTCCTCCTGCCGTGATTGACTTTGTTTACCCGGAGGGTTCACTATCAGCCCTCTACCTGGAAACAAAAGGCAGTGCCCTGATTCTCATGTTCAGTGTCATGATGATGGCTATTGTCTCCCTGTGTATGTCAGGTGTAATGACATGAACGACTGTGCAGGCCATCAGGACAAACTGGGCTGTAGCAGTTACAACACGTGCCCAGGGTTTTATCGATGCCGTGCAAAAAAAAAAAAAAAAAAACAACAAAAAAAAAACACACCTTTGTGTGCACTTGATTCACTTGCTTCACATATGTGATGGTCTGCCACAGTGTCCACTGCATAATGATGAACAGATAGGCATCACTACTTGTCCTGAGTCCTGTGTTTGTCACAGCTTTGCTTTCTCCTGCAGACTTTTCTTTCTAGTTATTTTCCACAGCTACGATTTCTGGAGGGGATTCGGTGAGCGACTCTCGTGGAGCGACTCTCGTGGAGTGTGGACGCGAGTTTAACGCTCTGTGCACGGACCGAATTTTGCTAAGCTGAGCGAGTTTTCTTCGACTTAGCCCTCTGCGTTTATTTCAGTGGTTTGATTTACTTCGTTTTCCGCTTTCGAACCCTCGGCAGCGAAGAAATACGATGGCCGACATCTCGACTGTAAACCCGGTCTTTCTGAAGCAAAAAGACATCCCGGACAGCGCGAACACTCGTCCGACCGTATTAGAAATATGTCTTGCTGCGGAGAGGACATCGGGCCAGGGCTCCATTTTGGGGTCACAAGAAATACGAGGACTCTGGCGGATCTACCCTGCAACCAAGGAGGCACGAGCGGAACTTTTGGTAAAGGGCCTGCGACTGAAAAACACATCGTTACAGGTATCCAACACGAATCCTTTCATTCTACGTGGAGACTCAGGTGAGGAAAAACCCACTACCAAATTATGGATAGATAATATCCCTATTTCTGTTGCTAAGTCAGACATAGAACACGCCTTAACTAACGTTGGGTGTGAGTTAAGGTCTGCTATCAAAATGGAGAGAGCAAGAGATAGTGACAACAAACTAACTAGATTCTTGACTGGTCGCAGATTCGTTTTTGTGACTGTTCCCCCCACCTTACTGGACAAGACCCTGAAGAAAAGCATTTTTTTACTGCAAAAATATACCACAGAGAACAAAAGGCAGTTCAGAAACACTTACATGCTCCCGGTGTCTGAATACCAATCACGTTTCTGACTGTACGAATGATGTGGTTTGCAGAGAGTGCAAAGCACCAGGTCACAAAAGGGGAGACCCTCTTTGCAAGAAAATGGAAAGAGAGCGTAAAACAGCACTCTCAACATCAGTCACCAAAAGCTTCGAACACGGTGAGTAAACAGCCTGTTTTGAAAGCTAACCGGGACAAGTCTGTTGGCCGCGAGGCTGAAAAAAAATCGCCCGTCAGCCCGGCCAGCAACGCTGTTTTCGTCTTTGGAGCGGCCTCCTCGCACCAGGTCCGAGACTCCGAAGCGCGGCCGGTCGAGACAGCGTCACAGCCCCAGAGACAGAACGGAGAAACACCCTAGAAGGGAAGCCTCGCGCTCGGTAAGTCCTGTACTTACAAAGGACGACCATGCCGCAGAGTCGGTGCCTGCCTGTCAAAAACAGTAGGTAGGCTGTTTCATTCGGATAGCTTTGGATAACGACCCAGCTTTCGTTCAACGGACTGTGAGAATGCCTTGTGATTACATATTACATGTTTGTATCTTGTGATCAAATAATATGCATGTTTAAGTGCTATTACTTTTTGTTATGGACAGAATTCGCATTATTTCACTAAACGCAAGAGGATTAAAAAACAAACTTAAAAGGAATTCACTCTTTAGATTTTTCAAAAGTAATAAGTATGACGTAATCTGTTTGCAAGAGTGTCACGTGACTAAAACTAAAACTGAAATTGAATTATGGAAAAAAGAAGGGGGTGGTAAGATA
>JADBJO010002951.1:55000-67500 GCA_016801955.1 Conus betulinus
AGCATGGTCAGTGACGTCAAAAGCTTTTGCAAAGTCAACGAACAATACTCCCGTGAATTTGTTATCATTGATATCAACGAGCCAATCCTCTACGAGGTTACTTAAAGCAGTGTGGCATGAATGGTGTCTCTCTACATCCTGATTGACTGGGATCAAGGAAATTGTTCTCCGAAACACGTGACATTAGATGTTTATAGACATGTTTTTTCCAAAGGTTTTGAAAGGACTGATAATATTGAAATAGGTCTGTGATTTGATGGGTTAGTTTCATCTCCAGATTTATAGACAGGGGTGATTTTGGTTTTGCTTAAGAATATAAAGGAAAAACCTTTTGTCAATGCAGATATTGCACAAATAAGTTAAAAAGTCTGTGATGATAGGAGCACGTGATTTAAGAATCTTACCATCTAAATCATTAAGGCCACGTATGCCTGTCTGCTTGAGATGTGTAGGATGAACGTAAACGTTGAACACCACACCATGATAAGAGGAACGACAGCGTCCGAGGTTATGTTTTCAGAATAACAAAATCATATAAGTAACTCAAGATCATTAATGGAGGACCTATCATTTATCATGTTTTTAGAATAACAAAATCCTTAAGTAACTCAAGATCGTTAAGGAGGACCTATCATGTGTTTACGGTTGAGAAAGATATATTAGAAAAACGGTGATTTAAATCATCATTTGAAAACCCTTTAAAAGAGGCTGGCATTTTATCGTTCGTTTTTTTTTGTTTTTTTTTTTAGTTGTGAAAATGTTGATAGCTTTCCAAATCGATTTACAATAATTAGAACCTTCTAACACACGATCTCGGAAATATTTCTTTTTCACTCAACGTAACATTGCCGAAACTTTATTTCGTTGTTTTTTTTCGAAATCTTGAAATTGTTTTGTTTTTTAACAATGTGTGTCTCTTTCACGCATCGCATCCTGGGTGGCATCACTTTACAAGGAGGCTTGGGGGAATGTTTTACTCTTGTAGTTCTAAAAGGAGCATGCTTGTCGTAGATGGAAGTAAATGGCTTGTGCCAGAATTTAAATGCTTCATCAGGATTAGTGAACTGATACACGTTTGATAAAGATGAATGTGCTTAGTCGAAAAGAAATGCGTCTATATCAAAGGTAGCAAAAGATCTATAGGTAATAACTTTGTGTCCAGACCTAGGGATTTTTGTGCCTTTCCTGAACCAGGTAATGCAAACAGGTAAGTGATCACTGCAGCGACGATGTGGAGAACACACTTCGACAATCTTTTGTTGTGTACTGCTATAATTGTTTTTTTTTTTTTTTTTGTTTTTTTTTTTTCGGAAAGTGGAGTAATTCTAGTCGGCGTTTCAATTAATTGATGAAGTCAAAAATTCTCAACTGTTTGAATCCACCGATGATTGAGCTTTAAACAAGCAATGTTTAAAATCACCAAGAAGGATGATTTTATTGTCATTGACTGTTACATCTTCAAGCATATCAGTAAATCTGTTGACCCATTCTATATCTTTGGCGGGGTTTCTATAAATGAATCCAATGAACAATGGCGTGTTTTCTTTTTAGATTAATTTTGGCCCGTATACATTCTCTAAGTTGTGTTTTTCAAGTGATATGATACGTTTATACATAACAGACTGACTTATATATAGGATTAGGCCAGTTTGTTTTAGTAGAATAAGATCAAGTCTCACGGTGTTGTAACCGGGAATAAATATATCTGCATCAATACATTTTTCGATAACGTGATTCAGCACAACAAAATACGTGAAACTGTCGTCGGCCAGAGTTATATATAATACAAGAAAAGTGATCTAATCTGTTGAGAACATCGATGATATTAAAAAAAAAAAAGAACAACAACAACATCTCAGAGGTCCCCCCAGGAGGCCACGCATTCAGCATGGGCATTGCGACTGAGTGGTATCACAACCAAATGATACAGGTTGCAGTTTCAAGGACAACCAGTATCCGGTTCAGTCAGTGTAAATGGAAATATGTGCAACATATGCAACTAGCAGAGAATGTTGATAGGAATACACAAAAGGGAAGACAGCAATGTAACGCAAAACTGGGCAGCGCACAGTTGCAAGGCACATTTTGGACTCACAGAGAAGAAGAAGAGGAAGAAAAAATCCAATGGCAAAAAATCTCAAGTGAAAATCAATTATCAAATAGCAATCCCCAGTAATTACCACAAAGCAAGCAATTACGCATAAAGAACGTACACAGATCAGGAAAATAAAGATTGACACAAAGTATGCTATCAAGTATTCTGAAAATATCTACAAAACTAAACCCACGTGTTTAGGTACACAGCGAGATCAAAATAGCCGCCTTGAAGTTACAGTTGCGAATATAATGTATTATGTCAACGAGTACGGCAAACCTGCGGCATATACACACTAATGTTCTCTCACTCATACATACACATGCTCATATACCAACATGTAAACATAGACGTACGTGTTCTGGCATAAGGGTTAGAAGCCTGAATTATGCATGATTTTATCTTTGAATGTTCTGCTGCAGATTTAATATGTGAAAAATCATCATGTTTAATAAGTAAAGGTAAGTAAAGGTATTGATTCATATTATTTTGAGGAGTAACTGCCCGTGTATTCAGTAGTGTGTTTGATTCTGGGGGTAAATAGGAAAGCACTGGGTTCCCTTTGACACAATGCGGGGAACTGGATTCCCTCTCCAGGTTGGGGGATAACTGACCTCTCGTGAAGAGGGTGGAGTGGATAAGAGGGTGGTATGTCAGAGTGCTGGGTACGGGGGTTTGATCAAGGGAGGATAGTGGGCCATGGACCGTAGAGAGGGAGGGAAGGGTCCATGATCAGGACCACGACCGGAGCTGTGTTGTCGCTGAGTGAAGGGAATACTCTGTGTTGGCGCCCTGTACTCCGTACCACTGTACTGAGCAGGGGCTGGCCTGAAATTGTGTTGGCAGCCAGTATCATCATTATCAAAGTGGGGGTCATAGGAATTACGGATACTGGGATTGTGTGCGTTGGTATTTCGGGGATCATAGCCACCTGATTCAACCCGAGTTGTAGGCGCACCATAAACAGACTCTGCACTGCCATGATCATCAGGTCTACAGGCACCTGACGTTTGCCGGTCTGTACCCAGGGTACGACTGTTCACGTTGCCACCTGGCTGCAGACAACTGGTTACGACGCATTCTGCTTCTTTGATTTTTTTTCCCCTGGGATGGGAATGTGTCAACGAGCCAGATAATTAAAGTGCGTTTGACGTTGGCAGCCAGTTGAGCAGTCCCTTTAAAGCTAGGATGAATAAAGTCCTGATACATAGCTAGCCTGGGAGCACCAGAAGTAGCCACAAAAGAATGAGTATTATCAATGAAAGTTATACCACTAGAGAGCTGCATGCAGTTTTGAGATTATGGTTGGAAGCTGGTGGAGGCATCATTCTTAGCTTGTGATGTGGGGTCATTCTGGTGCTCTCTGAACAGCTGGTGTTTCTCTGACAGTAGTGTCTGCACTTCTGCGTCATTCTCATTAGACAAGTCTTGGTTTCTACGGGTTGCTGGCCCAAGCTGCTCGAGGGCAGCAAAGTAGACTGCATCTCTGAAGGCCTCCCACTGCTCTGCTATGCTGCTGTTGTCATCCTCTTGTTTCTTGGGCAGCCTGCCAAGTAGGTCATAGGAGAAATCTTCTGCAAAGTTACTATCCTTGAGCTTGGAGACGTTGGGCCTCTTTGTAGTCTTCTGACCTTGGGGTATTCACATGGGCAGCATGCGGAATTTAAAACTTTAACACGATGAGGTGATGATCAGTCCAGCAGTCGGCACCACACATGGCCTTCGTCACTCTCACGTCTCGCACATCTCTCTTCCTGGTGAATACATAATCAATCAATCAGATGCCAAAGCTTGGTGTATGAATGCATCCATGATGTCTTGTTGTGGGTAGGAAGGGTGAACAAAGTGTTGCTGATGACAAGGTGGTGAGTAGCGCACATCTTGAGAAGCAGGAGGCCATCGCTGTCGCAATTGCCAGTACCATGTCTCCCAATGATCCCCTCCCAGGTCTGATAATCGATACCCAATCTGGCGTTGAAGACCCCAAATACAATTAGCTTCTCAGACGGTGGGACTGTTGCGATGAGAGTGTCTAGTTCTTCGTAGAACTTGTCCTTGATGTCATCTGGGTTAGTAATTGTTGGGGCGTACGCACTGATTAGTGTTGCACTCTTCTTGTTTCCATGTGGAAGCTGGAGTGTCATCAGGTGATCGTTTGTGCCCTCCAGTAGCTTGACAAGTTTCTGGGTGAGACGGGATCTGACGGCGAATCCCACGCCTGCCTCTCGCCGTTCAGTGCTGCTGTGTCTGCTCCAGAAGAATGTGTATCCTCCACCACATTCTGTGAGTTGGCCTTTGTCCGCTACGCGTGTTTCGCTAAGTGCTGCTATGCCGACGTTTTAGCCAACAGGTTCTTTGGCGACCAGTGCTGTTCGTTTCGTTCTGGTCTGTTTGCCTTGGCGTTGTCCAGTAGAGTTCGCACGTTCCATGTGCCGAGGTTGATCACCTTTGTTTTTGTTTTTCTTCGTAGTTCGACCAGTGGGATGGACTTCCCGCCACCTGCGGTTTGCTGGCCAGAGTAAGGTGAAGCAGGCAATGTTTAGGGCACCCTTTTTAAAGCCCCTTCCTCTTGCTATACAGGTGAGCACTGCGGTCCTAAAGAGGGCTGCTCAGACAACACCCAGGAGGCTGCCAAACTCCACTTCTGCTTCGTCCAGTAAAGAGCGACCACATGCCCTTGGGCCATCTGTGTGTAGGCTCGTGACTGACAGCTCTCAGTGTGTCCACAACTGCTGCCTTCACCACTTGCCCATCGCCACAGGACTTGATTGTTGCGCTGTGGGGGTTGAAGTCATGACTTGGGCTTGACTTGGATTATAGTGAAGGAGGATATCGCGTTGTCATCCTCGCTCTCTCGCCCAAGTCTGTCTGTGTCCAGTGGCAAGACGAAGTCGAGACGGCTGGAGATAGATTGGGGAGCAGTGGATGACTGTGACGCCTTTTGTGTCTTGACACGCCCTGTGCGCTCCACAACGCGTTGCTGGAAATCGCCTTTCTGCCCGTTGAACCAAAATGGTTTCTTCCATGCAGTCCGCCAAATTCAGCTTCGCATACAAGGTAGACAAGCCCTAGAATTGAGGGCCGGTGACCAGTCAACTTACCAGCTATGTTTGCAGTATGCTCGCAAGATAGTGGAGACTATTAGGGCGGGAACATCCAGCTTCCCGTACAAGTCCAAAGGACTTGCCCACTGCACACACACACACACACACACACACACACCTGGTTCACCTACCTTTAGTACACAATATGACCATTAGTCCTCTAGCAGTTTGATATATGGCAATCATTTTGTTTGGTAGGTACTATGGTTCATCTCCATCAAGGACATGTACTTCTCCATTTCATATCTGTAGTCCAGCTCCTTCAAAAAGATGTTCACAGTAGGTTCTGTTTTATTAATACGTTCGATTTACCTTGGTTGACGCTATTTCATGTAGGTAAACCTGCTTGTATCTGCTTGGTCACTAACATTCGTTTTACTTTGGTTGGATGCTATTTTATGCTTCGAACCTGCGACCTCCCAGCCGGTAGTCCGCGATGTTAACCACTTCGCCACGGCGGTTTGTCCAGAAGTGTCTGTTGAAATGTGTGTCCAGAACTTCTCAAAGGGGATCTGCTGCTGCACAACACACAGCAGATGCACCCCCCCCCCCCCCCCCCCCCCCCCCCCCCCCTCAGATTTGGAATCGTCGGTGAAAATTCTTTCGTAGGATGGAAACTTAGAACACAGTTCCCAAAGAGGGACTTGTATGCCCAGGAACTAGTGGAATCTTTACAGTACGAGGCCAAATCAAACAGCATCTGTGGATTAAAGAAAGTCCATGGTGGGTCATCGGGAAACTTGGAAAAAAATACAAACTACTCCCAGATCTATATCTCATTGTTCAAATGGGGAAGAAGATGAATTCCCAAGGGTGGAATGGACCTGGGGTGGTCATCGATTCAAAATTCAGTATCAAAATTGTTTATAGTGCGTCCTCAATCAAATTGTAACGAAATGAATTCGCTTTCGAACCCGCGCATGAACTTTGTGCTGTCCACCATTGCTGTATTTACATATCCACATAATAAACCGAATTTGTATTTTGTATACGAGCACTATGTCTTCTCTCCAGTGTCTATCGTATCGGAGATATTGCGATGGATTCAAGGACTGCGTAACAAACCATGACGAGTCAAATTGTGCATCGAGGCACCATACATTTTCTAGAATAGCTCCTCCTGCCGTGATTCACTTTGAATCACCCGGAGGGTTCACTACCAGAGCTCTACCTGGAAACAAAAGGCAGTGCCCTGACTCTCATTTTCAGTGTCATGATGATGGCTATTGTCTCCCTGTCTATGTCTGGTGTAATGACATGAATGACTGTCCAGGCCATGAAGACGAACTCGATTGTAGCAGTTACAACACGTGCCCAGGGTTTTTATCGATGTCGTGGCAGAAAACAAACAATTGTGTGTGCACTTGATTCACATATGTGATGGTCTGCCACAGTGTCCGCTGCATGATGATGAACTGATGTGTTTCACTACTTGTCCCGAGTCCTGTGTGTTTGTCACGGCTTTGTTTTCTCTGCAGTCAGACATTTGTTGCCAGTTCTTTCCCCACAGCTACGGTTTCTGGAAGCGTCAGGCAGCGGAATGCGTTTGAGTGACGTCATTCATAACATTATGTTGATCCACCTGGGTGTACAAGCGTGTGGACTGACGAACGTAACAGGTATCCGTTTACCAATCTTCACAGTTTGGATCTTAGTCAGAATTTCCTTCATTTTTCTCAACTTCAGCCATTTTGTAGGAATGCTTAAACTTCGGATGTTAAATCTGGCAGGTAATCCTATATCTGGTAATATCGCTTGTATTTCAGGCCAGTATATACATTCATCATTGTTAATCTTTAATATATTCCCACACACAAACGAGGTCTTTAAACATGAGCTCTCTGTCAGGTTTAATGCCAAAGTTAGTTGTGCTAGATTTGTCATGGAATGAAATAAAAGGTACTGAAGGAACAAGATTTGTTCCATGACATTCGTTTGTTGTATTTACAGGGCTGTCCTATAATTGAATTCACCCCAGACTTAATGAAACACATGGCTGATCTGAGATATGTTTCAGTGGACAACTTCAAACTGTGTTGTCCTGTTGTTTTGCCAGACAATTTCCGAGGGAACTGTTCAGCTCCATGTGATGAAATTTCCTCATGTGACGACTTGTTGAAGTTTGTTGCTTACCGTTGTGCACTTGTGGTATTCGCTGTTCTTGCTGTTCTGGGAAATGTTGGTAGTTTTGTCTATCGTGTCTATTTGTGGTCACAAGGCAGCAGGAGTAGTTTTGTCATTTTCGTTCTTCATCTGTGTGCTTCTGACTTCCTGATGGGTGTGTATTTAGTCATTATTGGTGTGGCAGACCAGATTTATGCTGGTAGTTATATCTGGAGTGTGAAACTGGATGGAGGAAGAAGAGTTCAGCTTGTAGTGCAGCAGGGTTTCTTGTCCATGTTATCTTCTGAAGTATCTGCATTCCTCATTTGTGTCATCACTTTGGATCGTTTCATTGTGCTCCATTTTCCCTTCAGCCACAACCGGTTTGGAGCCAGATCAGCTTTGTATAGCCTGTGTCATCACGTGGGCTCTGGGACTGACACTGACAGTGGTACCTCTGCTCCCTGCTACCTCTCACTGGGAATTTTTTCACCAGACAGGTATTTGTATTCCACTGCCTGTCACCAGAGCTGACTTTCCTGGTCACACGTATTCACTGAGTATTATGATCATCTGCAACCTGATCCTTTTTGTCATGATCGGGTGGGTCAGTTTCTCATATACATGTCAGTGAGGAGTAACACTATATCTAATTTGCAAACAAAGACCGACACGAGAGGCACTGAGGATATTCAATCCAAGCAAGCAACAATAGCAATGCGACTCTTCTCCGTTGCCGTTTCCGATTTTCTGTGCTGGTTTCCTATTGGTCTGTGTGGGGGGTCCTGGCTGCCAGTGATGTCGTCATCCAGGAGAGGTAAACGTGGCAATGGCCATATTTGTGTTGCCACTCAATTCAGCACTCAATCCCTTTGTCTACACCTTGAACGTAATAGTGGGAAAGAAACGACGCAAAGCAGAAGAGCTCCGTTTGTTACAAACCATCGCTGAACAAGAAACGGTGCTTGGTGTACACTTGGATAAATAAGTAAATAAATAAATAAATGAAAATAGATGAATGAATACACCATTAAAATTATTCGTTCGGAGAGTATATGAATCGTCTAGCAGATATGACAGCACGGAGCACACGGAACAAAGAAGCAAACATCCCCCAAAAGGATGTTCCAAGCTTGCCCGTATATCCTGCACCGAACACATCTACACAGAATCAAGAACTAAGGCAATGACCTAATATAAATCAACTTATAGTCTTGAATATTGTTTAAGTTATATGTGTTCATTTTCCCAGTTCTTGTCGCTATGTGGATGTATTCGGTACAGGGTATATGGACAAGCTTGGAACATTCTTTTTTGGGTGTTTCCTTGTTTGTTCTGCGTGCTCTGTGCTGTCATGTCTGCCAGGCGATTCGGGGTCGTAAACAGCAATCCTTTGGAGTTATGTTTCCTTGTGGGAGCAAGAGTTACCCATGTTTGTTTGTTGTTTATTGTTTACTGTTCCTGGCCTCATTCATGTTTACTGTTATTTGCTGTGTGCTTGGTTGGGAAACTGGGAGAGCACCTGCTTTTGTCCATTAATAGATACGTCTCTGAGAGTGTGCTCAAAGTTCCTGACCAACACTGTAGGTGTCTGACGCCTGTAGGTGTCTGGGCGTGGCTGACGCTGGGATATGTTATCGATGTAAGAGCATAATGCGGCCCTATCACGCAGTCTCAGATCAGAATGGAAATCTGTAGCATCATCTGTATCCTCCTCATCGATCAGTATTAGAGATGTTTCAACTTCTGAGTCCGTTCATGCTCTGCTCTTGTGTTGACTTCTTTTTTCCCCCACCGTATTTGCCCTTTATGAATGAGGTTCTGTTACCGTCACTGGTATTGGCGAGTTCAGTGGGGGCTGTCGTTGGACGCACGTGTGGCGCATTCCAGAGAGAGAGAGAGAGAGAGAGAGAGAGAGAGAGAGAGAGGGGGGGGGGGGGTAAGGTAATGTTGCTTTTTGCCCAGCCGACCGCAAAGGGCCATACTAGGGCTGTCGCCGCGTTGAAGTCAACTAACAAGCCATTCCTTCACACACACCCCATTAAGATGCACCCACTAAAACGCACCCGAGAGAGAAATCAGCAACGCTGGCTCTGTGCCTAAGCAATTATTGTCGTCTGTACGGGGGCTAGAATGCAGTGTCCTGCGTTTGCCAGGCTCAGAATCCAGACCTACCGAACACCACCAACGTGACTCAGCACAGTGCAGAGTCTCCTCTGGAGGGCTGGCTCCTGACAACTTAACATTGACTGCTTCCTGTTGAGTGACAGTGCCAGGCTGGGGAAGGACAAGCCGGGCTATAGCAGGACAAGCCGGGCTGTGGCAGGACAAGCCGTGCTGTGGCAGGACAAGCCGGGCTGTGGCAGGACAAGCCGGGCTGTGGCAGGACAAGCCGTGCTGTGGCAGGACAGCCGGGCTGTGGCAGGACAAGCCGGGCTGTGGCAGGACAAGCCGGGCTGTGGCAGGACAAGCCGGGCTATAGCAGGACAAGCCGGGCTGTGGCAGGACAAGCTGGGCTATGGCAGGACAAGCCGGGCTGTGGCAGGACAAGCCGTGCTGTGGCAGGACAAGCCGGGCTATAGCAGGACAGCCGGGCTGTGGCAGGACAAGCTGGGCTATGGCAGGACAAGCCGGGCTGTGGCATGACAAGCCGGGCTGTGTGGCATGACAAGCTGGGCTATGGCAGGACAAGCTGGGCTATGGCAGGACAAGCCAGGCTATGGCAGGACAAGCTGGGCTGTGGCAGGACAAGCCGGGCTATGGCAGGACAAGCTGGGCTATGGCAGGACAAGCCGGTCTGTGGCAGGACAAGCCAGGCTATGGCAGGACAAGCCAGACTGTGGCAGGACAAGCCAGGCTGTGGCAGGACAAAGTCAGGCTGTGGCAGGGCAAACCATGCTGTGGCTGTGAACGGGGTGCCAAAATTACCTGGTACGGAAGTTGGTACAGCAAGAGAATAAAAATGCAGTCACAACGGATGTACGCCGAACTAAACATCAGCAACATCTAAAAAGATAAGGGTTGAGGAGAAATGAAAGTTAACACTATAGGTGGATCTAAATGAGAAAGTATGAAACAGAAGTGTGTGTGTGTGTGTGTGTGTGTGTGTGTGTGTGTGTGTGTGTGTGCGCGCGCGCGCGCGCGCGCGCGCGCGCAGGAGGGAACGCAAAAGGAGAGGGGTGTCTGTCGAACCAAACAATCACTTCCTATTAATTATCATTCCACTCTTTCGTAACTTTGTTTTTCTCTTCCGATCATTTAACGTACCATTGCAGTGTCATCTAACGTACCCTTGCAGTGTCATCTAACATACCCTAGCAGTGCCATCCAAACGTACCCTAGCAGTGTCATCCAACGTACCCTTACAGTGTCATCCAACGTACCATAGCAGTGTCATCTAACGTACCCTAGCAGTGTTATCTAACGTATCCTAGCAGTGTTATCTAACGTACCCTAGCAGTGTCATCTAACGTACCCTTGCAGTGTCATCCAACGTACCCTAGCAGTTTCATCTAACGCACCCTAGCAGTGTCATCTAACGTACCCTAGCAGTGTCATCTAACGCGCACCCTAGCAGTGCCATCCAACGTACCCTAGCAGTGTCATCCAACGTACCCTTGCAATGTCATCTAACGTACCCTAGCAGAGTCATCCAACGTACCTTTGCAGTGGCATCTAACGTACCCTTGCAGTGTCATCTAACGTACCCTAGCAGTGTGTCATCCAACGTACCCTAGTAGTGTCATTCAACGTACCATAGCAGTGTCATCTAACGTACCCTTGCAATGTCATCCAACGTACCCTAGCAGTGTCATCTAACGTACCCTAGCAGTGTATTCTAACGTACCCTAGCAGTGTATTCTAACGTACCCTAGCAGTGTCATCTAACGTACCATTGCAGTGACATTATCCCCAAGCAGCTTGTTCTGGCTTCTCGTGCACAGCTTCACACTGGACTATCCCATCGCAACCTCGACACGGGCAGTCCACACAGAGAGCTCAATGTCAATTCGTCCTAAGGCAACCAACCAGAGGAGATACTGCACTGCTGCTGATTACCGCCCATGCTGTTCAATGGCGCTTGTTTCGATTCAACATATGCAGGAAAGAAGCTGCTAAGCCGCATACTGACAACAGCGAATGTTTAGGTCGCAGAGCCGGCGTGATTGAGCTCCTTCTCCAGGAGGTGTCACTACCTTTGCACAACCACACGTGCAAAACAAACAAGTAGTAACAGAACACAAATGTCATCTCACAGTTCCTCTATCATTACATCGTTGACTTTGCAGTTTTTGATTGTCAATTTAAAAGCAGAATAGAAAAAAAAAAACCCTTGTAAGGATGGTTGGATGGACGGCTTTGGTATAAATATATAGGTTTTAAAGATTAAGAAAATGTCCTCTACTTGTTCCATTTTCTCTTTATCATTTAATCTACAATCAGACATCATCTCTTGCAGCTTAGATTCTCTCAGCTGTTTTGATTTGTCTTTAAGATCTTCGTACTGCTCCTTATTTTTGCCCGTAAGAATTTCTTCCATATAACGAGTCACCATTTCATCTTCTCACCGCACTGTTTTTGCATACATGAGCCTGAAGAGGTCTTCACAGAGCAAAACAGATGTCGCCTGCTGGTCGTACTGACCCTTTATTTCGGAGGGGGGGTGGGGGGAGGTTAAGATTTGAGAGAACACTTGATGGAGAAAGAACAGTTCTAGTGCCTGCTTCTGCTTACACGCAAGCTGTCTTTAGAGTTAAGTATTTTAACCAGGACAGGTCTTGATGTTAGATCATCTCTATGAACGGAAATAAAGCCGTCTATGCTTCAACGTGTCTTAACTTCAACTTCAGAACGGTCTTATTGTCTTCACCGAGACATACTGTAGCGTGTTCAGGAAGACCATCACGATTTCTGTTTCCTCTTTGCTTCTTCAGAAGTACTTCTCATCAGCCGGTTACCGGCATTCTGTAGCGAACCACCTGCTGAGCTATTCACTGAGCGAAACAGTTATCATGAACAGGTCCTGTCGACCTCCACTTTGAAAGAACAATAAACCTAGCACAGCACTCACTGGAGGATTACCTCCCGTGCCCCTTACCCTGAAAGAGCAAGTCTGTTGTGACAAAACATTATGCTTGCTTCACACCGTGTCTGGAAAAGGAAATTCACATGGGGATAGGTCTTGGTATCATTTCTCT
>JADBJO010002951.1:77500-82500 GCA_016801955.1 Conus betulinus
TGGAAAGATGGCTGCGATGTAACAAGAGTGCGCGGGTACCGGTCTTTCCGTCGTCTGCGCCCAAGACCAAGTACATGTGCACCCATCACAGCACGCTAACACAAGAAGCTGACGAACAGCATTGTCCCGTTTCACATGCTAACAGGGTATGGAAGTCCAACGGTCACAAATCAAGCAAGGCTGTTTGCCTAGTGACCCAGAGCATGAATTCAAAACCGAAGCTCCTGTCTGAACTAATCCCCAAACTGTTGAACCCCCCCCCCCCCCCCCCCCAAAAAAAAAAAATAAATAAATAAATAAAAAAAAAAAAAAAAAAAAAAAAAAAATATTATAACAATAAAATTAAAGGGCAGGCCAGTCATCCGGGTGTTTCTGCTCACCTCCTTCCCAATCTATTCTAATGGCCGTGTTTCTGGCCAACGACTTCGAGCCCTCACGCAAAGCTTAAAACAGAAAATCGTACGTACGTTTCCTCATCATCAAGCAGCTGCTCCTGTTGACAGAAGACGTGGACACTGGGCGTGTATCTTCGCTCTCAGCCAGTTCGAATTAGACTGCGCATACCGAAGGCATTTACTACTTCCTGTTCATCTGATTGGTTCTCTGTCAGCCTGCTGTTCACGGGTTGGCTGCCTTACTTTCGCTGCTGTGGTGTGTCACACCGTTAAGTTTTCAGCACACACGAGGTGGTTCTGGTAAAGGTGATGGGTACGTACAGGGGGAGGGCTGAGCCTCGGGCAACAGCAAGCTGAAGGTATGGTAGCCAGGCAGAACAGCCCAGTCAGCTGAACACATCTCTTGTGACACGCTGTGACAGAAGTGGGTTGTGGTCTGTCTGAGCGAACGAGACTGCGAAAAGGACGAAAAAGAGGAATGAGGCCAGCTACTTCGTCTATATCTTTGTTCTATCGGAATGTTCTTCCTTGACGGTGTTGTTGACCCACTCCTGCTGTTGGCCTCTCGCGGCGCGCACGCGCGCGCGTGAGTGTGTGTGTATGTGTGTATGTGTGTGTGATAGGGACTGTGTACAGGTGTATCTAGCTCTGTGTGTGTGTGTGTGTGTGTGTGTGTGTTTTTGTGGGAGGATGTTCGGATGAACGTGTGAGGGGAAAGGGTGACTACGAGATGACGACTGTCGGATCTAGGCTTTTTTTTTTCACTTGATCTCTAGGTACCGTAATTTCACTTTTGTTTCAAACGTCATGTCCTGTCTTTACTATTTTTGCGTCAATGTTTTCAATGTTGACTGCACACAGAATTCATGTCATGTTCACGCTGAACTCTTCACCTTATTTCTGCTGTTAATTACATTCATATGTTATTGCTGTTGACCATTGAACTTGTCATCTGTCGTCTAGCAGAAGAAACATGTCCTCTAAACAATACTTCTGTACGGACCAGTTTTGTGTTGGATCTCGGATCCGGAAGAAAGTAACCGGGGAAACGAAACGCAAACGCCGCCATTTTGACTCCAACAAAGAGCGGATAACCTTGAGTGGGTCTTTGCCACCGCCAGGCACTTGCTCTCAACAGTCGAAAGGGGGGGGGGAGGGGGGGGGGGGGGGGGGGGGGGGGGGGGCTTCTTCTGATGCTGTGTTCATGGCGGGCTCAAGGACAAGTGGAATACCAGCAAAGAGAATGCCGCTGACCGATGGATATCAAAAACTGACCGCCGGCTGTCAACAAAGTCCACACAAAGATGTCAAAGCTCTCCTCTGAAATGGAAGTGAAATGTGTGTTTGAGGACACAGCCTGCATGCATGCAGACAGCGTGGACAGAAAGCTGGGTGTTGTGGACACATTCGTTGAAGGAGAGATGAAGGTGAAAATGAGAAGTACATAACACAATAGCAATACCTGTACTTACAAACACACATTATTACTTAACATCGATACATCATAGACATCTCTAGCACTCTACCACATCACTGAACCAGTCTTGGTGATTTGATCCAACAAGATCACCTGTACTCTTCCAACTCTACAACACAACACCTACAATCACATTTTTTTTTTTTCTCAACACCGTCACTTCAATCATGTTCATGAACGTGGGCAAGACTGCGAACCCTTCAGAATACTCCTGCTCCCGGACAGAATTATTCCTCATTGCTTTTCTTTCCCAGACTTTTCCACAGGAGCTTCGTGTCCGTGTGAATACAGAGGTACAGACATCACTGGACCTACATCAGCACCCAGTGCACAATGGACTTTGATGAGGCACACACAAAGATAACCGCCACTTCTGATGGCATGCTGACGGTCATCAAGATGGCAAGCTCATCGTGTGGATACACCGTCACTGGTGCATCTCCCTGTGTACATCGCAGGGGAACTGCTTTTAACTGAAGATGCCCAGTCTTACACGTGCAGTGCAGACATACACAGTAGCTTGTCAGCATTGTAACTGCATCTGCTCAACTGAAATATTGTTACGTGATACTAACATGTCTTTCCCCCCATCAATACAACATCTCACTGCTCACACACTTTGCCCGTTCATTTCAGTGTAGTTACAGGATTACTTCCCTTGTAGTGCTTGTCACCAAAAGTGGCTTCTAACCTTTGGTGACCAGTGTCGCTGTCACAACAAATATGTGATGCCTCCCAATACGTGTCAGTGAAGAACGTGGACATGAAGGGATGAAAAGTGAGATATTACCATATCAACACACAGAAGTATGTGGAGATATCGGTTGTGCACCAATAGCACTATTCCTCCACTATCGTATGAAAAACAACAGGTACAAGCGAGAGAGGGAGGTGGCAGGGATGGAATCGAGTTGTGTGTTTGGTTTTCTTTTCACAAACCCTGTCGTGTTCCACGATTCGTGTAGATTCTGAGACATAAAGTTGCATCACTGGAAATGCACAATGCATCGTTGTGGAATATTACCCCGGCTCTTGGCATTTTACCCCAGACAACTGAAGCAGAAAAAAAAAAAAAAGAAGAATTGGCGCAGGCAAGCAAGTACGAGTCCACTCGAGAGCTAAAACACTCTCATGCACAACGAGGACCTGTACAGTTCGTACCCCATCGTAGAATATTCAAAACATCTTTTTGTGGCATTAATATAGGTTTCAGTGTGTCCTAAGCTGCGCTGGTTCCTCACTGTGGTGGTGTGTGTGTGAAGTGATGATGACCATGTTCACTCATTGCGCTGTTTGTCATCAGCATGTGTTTCAAACCTGACAGAAACCAAATAAGATCGAAAAACTGAACGGGAAACTGATCAGTAGTTGGGACTGATAAAATCAATTTTTAAATTTCAAGGCAGGGGAGAGTGTTTCATTGAAATAACTGCTGAAAAATGTGGCACCCTGTTGTGTGTGTGTGTGGGGGGGGGGGGGGGGGGGGGGAGGGGATGATTGTGTCTGTGCGTATGTCTGTATGAGTGTGTGCGTGCGCGCGCGCGCGCGCGCGTGTGTGTGTGTGTGTGTATGTGTGCGCGCGCACGTGCGTGTCTGCTTGTGTGTATGTGTGTATGTGCGTGTGCGTGTGTATGAGTGTGTGTGGGTGCGTGTGCGTGCCCGCGCGCGACGCGTGTGTGTGTGTGTGTGTATGTGTGTGTGTGTGTGCGCGCGCGCGCGCGCACGCGTGCGTGCGTGCGTGCTTGTGTGTGTGCGAGCGTGTGTGTGTGTGTGTGTGTGTGTGTGTGTGTGCGTGCGTGCGTGCGTGCGTGCGGTGCGTGCGTGCGTGCGATCGAGAGCGTGTGCGCGCGTGCGTGCGTGCTTGTGCGCGCGTGTGTGTGTGTATGTCAGCATGTGTGCGTGTGCATGTGTGTGCGTGCGTGCGTGCGCGCTTGGGCTTGTGTGTGTGTGTGTGTGTGTGTGTGTGTGTGTGTGTGTGTGTGTGTGTGTGTGTGTGTGTGTGAACGCACTGATCAACATTAAAGCAGCAGGGAAGGGCAGGTGAGGTAGACTGCACGTCATTCACTAAGTACGACATGACTTGGACATCTCCATCAAGACAGAGACACCTGAAATGAGACCTAGTGTTCTGTCAATGAAATGATACCTAGTGTTCTGTCAATGAAATGATACCTAGTGTTCTGTCAATGAAATGATACCTACTGTTCTGTCAATGAAATGATACCTAGTGTTCTGTCAATGAAATGATACCTAGTGTTCTGTCAATGAAATGATACCTACTGTTCTGTCAATGAAATGATACCTAGTGTTCTGTCAATGAAATGATACCTAGTGTTCTGTCAATGAAATGATACCTACTGTTCTGTCAATGAAATGATACCTAGTGTTCTGTCAATGAAATGATACCTAGTGTTCTGTCAATGAAATGATACCTACTGTTCTGTCAATGAAATGATACCGACTGTTCTGTCAATGAAATGATACCGACTGTTCTGTCAATGAAATGATACCTAGTGTTCTGTCAATGAAATGATACCGACTGTTCTGTCAATGAAATGATACCGACTGTTCTGTCAATGAAATGATACCTAGTGTTCTGTCAATGAAATGATATCTACTGTTCTGTCAATGAAATGATACCTAGTGTTCTGTCAATGAAATGATACCTAGTGTTCTGTCAATGAAATGATATCTACTGTTCTGTCAATGAAATGATACCTAGTGTTCTGTCAATGAAATGATACCTAGTGTTCTGTCAATGAAATGATATCTACTGTTCTGTCAATGAAATGATACCTAGTGTTCTGTCAATGAAATGATATCTACTGTTCTGTCAATGAAATGATATCTACTGTTCTGTCAATGAAATGATATCTACTGTTCTGTCAATGAAATGATACCTAGTGTTCTGTCAATGAAATGATACCGACTGTTCTGTCAATGAAATGATATCTACTGTTCTGTCAATGAAATGATACCTAGTGTTCTGTCAATGAAATGATACCTAGTGTTCTGTCAATGAAATGATACCTAGTGTTCTGTCAATGAAATGATATCTACTGTTCTGTCAATGAAATGATACCTAGTGTTCTGTCAATGAAATGATACCTAGTGTTCTGTCAATGAAA
>JADBJO010002951.1:92500-102500 GCA_016801955.1 Conus betulinus
GAAATGGCAATTGCACCGGAGACATGCACACTTGCGCCGTGTACATGAGAAGAAGAACTCTCATTTCATTGACGGAAGCAGTCTCCTTACAAAAGACGAGAACTGAAATCGGCTCTTCTCTCACTGTCATAGTTCTTCCTTTCCAATGCGCTCTACTTTTTCAAGTCAAAATGGCTGAACACGGCAAAAACTGATATCCCAGTTTCTCTTTAGCTGAACCTCAGTCTGTGGTTGAAGTTGAATAGGCCCTACCGCTGATCCAGCCAGAAACAGCGGAATACGAAACTCACCCGGGGGGGGGGGACCCGAGGTCTAGCCATTGAAGCCAAGAGAAAAAAGAGAGAGAGAGAGAGAGAGAGAGAGAGAGAGAGAGAGAGAGACAGAGAGACAGAGAGAGACAGAGGGACAGAGAGACAGAAAGAGACAGACAGACAGACACGAACAGACAAAGAGACAAGCAGACAGACAGACATAGCCGGAGAAGGCGGAGATTGGTGATGTCTTACACGTAAGCGCTCTCTGATCTGCTTGGCCAGGTCTTTTTCGTTCCAGGAGTAACTCATGAAGATGTGGCTCTTCGTCTTCAGGGCACTCTTCGGACCTGCACCAAACCACAGGCTGCTGCCATCACATCCCCACCCCACAGTCCAGCCAACAACGTCATTGACCAACATGACAGCCCGCCATGCACACAACCAGGCAGCCAACCAACCAGCTAGCCAACCACCCCACCAACCACCTAAATCACCACCCAGCAAACCAACTGAACGAACCATTCAACCAGCCAACGAACCAATCAACCAGCCAACCAAACAACCCTACAAACAATCGTCGTAAAGCCAGCCGTCCAACTAACCAGCCAACCAAACAACCAGCCAATGCACCAATCAAGCAGCCAACCACACATCCATCTAAATCATCGTAAAGCCAGCCCATCGGACATAACAACCCATCCAACAAATCAGTCAACCAAACAATCGGCCAACTTATCTACTATCTGACCAACAGGTCTACCAACCAATCAACTACCCAACCATCCAACAAACTATTCAATCCACCAGAAAAGTAAGCCATCGACTGACAATGTAGTAAACAATGAAGCTAACTAGCCAGTCAACCAACCAACCAGCCTAGCAACCGACCAATCAACAGCCCCCTCCCCCCCCCCCCCCCCCCCCCCCCTTAAAAGAAAAAAAAAGAAAACAAACAAAAAGGAAGAAAGAAACAAACAAACACAAAACGATGACACAGTCTTCCAACCAGCAAACCAACCAAACAACGAATCAACCAACCCAATAACAGCCAATCATCAACCAACCAATTATCCTGTTGAACTGTCATTGAACCAGCCAACTACGTTATCATCCAACCAGGTCATCAATTAACGAATGCACGCACAATGCACTGCCCCACTCGCCAACCTACGTTCCATAAATCGCTATAGTGTGTGTGTGTGTGTGTGTGTGTGTGTGTGTGTGTGTGTGTGTGTGTGTGTGTTGTGTCCCCCCCCCTCTGGTCTGCCCCCCCCCCCCCCCCTCTGTCTGTCTGTCTGTCTGTCTGTCTGTCTCTCTCTCTCTCTCTCTCTCTCTCCCCTCTCTCTCTCTCTCTCTCTCTCTCTCTCTCTCTCTCTCTCTCTCTCTCTCTCTCTCTCTCTCTCTCTCTCTCTCTCTCTCTCTCTCTCTCCCTCCCATCCACCGCCCCTCTCACCCCTCAACCAACCTCGTTACTTTTCCACCCTACCCCTCCCCCCCCCCCCCCCCCTCCCTCCCCCCCCCCCCCCCCCCCCCCCCCCCCCACCGCGCCCCAGCGTCATCCCCACACCACAACCCCCCCCCACCCCAAATCCAAGAACGATCACCCACGGGTGCTAGTCCCCGGGTCGTTCTCTCCCTTGAGGACCCAGAGGGCGCCCAGCGCGCTCTTTTTCACCGTGGCGTGTTCGGACTGGCTGAGCTTGTCCATCAGCTCCAACATCCCTTCGTGGTCCTTGATCATCTGGCGGACGTTCTTGTCGAAGGCCAGGGTCCACAGACAGTGAGCGGTGGCCGCCTGTTCCTTGGGGTCGTCGTGCTTCAACATCTTGACGAAGACAGGCAGCGCCCCGGCCTCTATCACCTGGGGAAGGACGTACAACACACATGGTCCGTGACGGTGTGGAATTACACCCCCCCCCCCCTCCCCCCATCCCCTCCCCAGTCTGCCACACACACACATTTTTATTCAAACTGGAAGAACTCAGATGGAAGAGCGCCGGACTCGTTAGCTTGCTGTTCCTGGAGTTGCGGGTTCGAATCTCCGCCGGGGTCGTTTCGGTACAGGTCCCCCCCCCCCCCCCCCCCCCCCCACCCCACCCCACCCCCACCCCCACCCCTCTCAGAGTTGTTAACATTACTTCTGACTCCATTTCCGAAACGGGTCCTTCGAATGAGACTGTAAACCGAGGCTCCGTGTGTGAACGTATGCATAACATCATGTACACGTGTAGAATCCCATCAGCAACTTTGGAAAGAGAAGGTCAGTTTGGCCGTTGGTTTGGATGACACGTTACACATAGCCTGCACTGTGCGTGAGGATTTGAAAGAATGAAGACAGTAGGGAAACTGAGTGAACGACATTGACTGGATGACACGGGAAATAACTGAATGAAGCGCCGGCAGGTAGCTCTTCAGTCGGCTCTACCCAGGTAGGCAGCCCGTTGTGTACACGAGAGTGTGGATTGTCAGCGCCTAGAACCTTTGGCAAGGCGTTTATATAAATGCTGTAATATCATCATCATCATCATCATCATCATCATCATCATCATCATCATCATCATCGTCGTCGTCGTCGTCGTTGTCGTCGTCATCATCATCATCATCATCATCATCATCATCATCATCATCATCACTATTATTATTATTATTATTATTATTATTATTATTCAAGTCATATGAGAGCTTACATGTGTGCATAAAGAGAACAGCGCGCGCGATTTTCACACATAACTAATGGGCATGTCCACGCATGACATACATAAATGATACACACACATTCCTGACATACTGTGGAACAGTAGGTGGAAAAAAAACGAGGTGTGGAATTATTGTCAACACCTCCTGTGAGGTTTGCAGTCCCAAAGGGAGCTCTCTGGAACTATGCTGCGACGGGTTTTAAAATTGTGTGTCAACAAAGAAAAGAACAAAAACAAATCAAAGATCGTGGTTTTTAAAAGAGGCTGTGTGTTTCGGGAGATACGAAAAAAAAACAAAGCAAAACAAATAATTCAAACAAACAAGCACAGCGGGAAAAAAAAAAGTTCTACGAAGGCGAACCCGTTGAGGATGTAACTATGGATTCTCCGAAAACTGGCGTTACACACGGCTTGTACCCTCTTGAGTAAAAGCAGATTGTGGTTAAGGTAACATGGCTGCGAAAAGGGGTAGGCAGAGAGCCGCTTAGTCTTTACCTTCAATATGGCTGACTTTAAATTGTGTTTCAGCTGAAGCTTGATTGCGCGTTGAACGTGTCTTTCCGGACCTTCATTTTTACGGATTACTTTTCATTTGCCTCCCTTTTAATAAAGTAGATGAGAAAAAAAGAAACAAACAAACACATAATTTAGTTTTTAAGCCATGTTGTTTATAGTCAGTCGACCACAAAGGACTATATCAGGCCTGTCACCTCGTCACAGTTCTTTCTGCAAAAATGTGTGAATACAAATCATATGTACACAAGTCTTTAAGACAGCGTTCTTAATTTAAAAAAAAATCAAAAAACAAAACAAATCACCACCTAAAACAAATCACCACCTAAAACCCCGCTAAAATTACGCTAAGATCGTTCTTCCGTAAAATCATACATTAGATGAAAAGATAATGATCTTTTTCCAGGAACTCACAAATCGTATGACGTGGGACAGATCTGACATCGTGTGAGTCGTAGCCCTCTGTACAGTGACGTTTTACAATGGGTCAGACATCACGTGGAATGCGCCACGGAATTTCCTCGCCTTCATAGAGATGCGCGCGCGAGTGTGAAATACATAAATGAAAAGACGTGTTTGTTCTTTACAGCCACGAGCGGCCTATGGTAGGAGCCTTGTCAAGTTTGGACGGGTTTCAAACAGTTTGTTACCCGTCTGCGTGTTCCATTCCTCTTCGTCAAAGGTCGTAGACATTAGTCTGATCAGTAAGTTTCAGGTCGGTGTGGAAGATACTACATCTGGGCAACTCTTCATACTCTCTTGGCAAGTTGACACACGTACATACATATGTTTGTAGGAGGATTTAGACACTAAAATGTCACGTGGATACCAACCTGTCTGCACTTTCACCTTTAGTCAAACACTAAGTTTCATTTTCATTAGTTTTCACAGATGATGCTTGTTTTCTGGAAACGACATCTTTTATTCGCTTATAAAACGAATACAAAGTGACAGGGAATGGCATTACAGTTACCTCCCCTCCCGTGGGTCTGATGAGTCGTATTGAAAATCGGAGGGCGAGCAATCCGGTCTGTGTGATAATGCTTTCGATCTGTAGGTTCTTGTTCACAAAATGCTGGGATGGATAGACAGAAGTAACGGACGGGTTACCGGGACTGCAATTCTTTAGGAGAGAGAGAGAGGGGAGAGAGAGAGAGAGAGAGAGAGAGAGAGAGAGAGAGAGAGACGGTTTTTTTTTTTTTTTTTTTTTTTTTTTGGGGGGGGGGGGGGCTTAGCTTCTGCTTCAAAGTACACACTGTTACAATCATTCCACATACCGTCCACCATGTCGGAAACACAACTCTGTTATTTCATAGGTACGTATTGTGTTTCGCGCGCGCGCGAGCGTGTGTGTATGTGTGTGTGTGTGTGTGTGTGAAAATAAAGTGCGTGCGTGCGTGCATGCGCACGTTGTGAGTGTGTGTGTGTGTGTGTGTGTGTGTGTGTGTGTGTGTGTGTGTGTGTGTGTGTGTGTGTGTGTGTGTGTGTGTGTGTGTGTGTGTGTGTGTGTGTGTGTGTGTGTGTGTGTGTGTGTGTGTGTGTGTGTGTGTGCGTGCATGTGTGAGAGAGAGAGAGAGAGAGAGAGAGAGAGAGTGTGTGTGTGTGTGTGTGTGTGTGTGTGTGTGTGTGTGTGTGTGTGTGTGTGTGTGTGTGTGTGTGTGTGTGTGTGTGTGTGTGTGTGTGTGTGTGTGTGTGTGTGAATCAATGTGTGTGTGTGTGTGTGTGTGTGTGTGTGTGTGTGTGTGTGTGTGAATCAATGTGTGTGTGTGATGAATCAGAGAGAGAGAGAGAGAGAGAGAGAGAGAGAGAGAGAGAGAGAGAGAGAGAGAGGAGGGACAGGCAGAGACAGACAGACAGACAGACAGACGGACAGACGGACAGACAGACAGAGGGAGTCAGAGACAGACACTTCATTTTGTTGGAGTCGTTGACGGCCAGTTTGTCCAGCCCCTGGGTCAGTTCCCAGGGAGCGAAGCCCCGGAACCTCCGTTTGCTGCTGCTGTTCTCTGTGGGCCTTGTCCACCCACATTTCACGATCTGTTTTGATGGTGCCTGTCACCACATTACAAGCACAGACTGTCACCACATTACACACACAGACTGTCGCCACACACCACACACACAGACTGTCACCACACCACATACACAGACTGTCACATACCACATACACAGACTGTCACCACACCACACACACAGACTGTCACCACACCACATACACAGACTGTCACCATACCATACCACATACACAGACTGTCACCACCCACCACATACACAGACTGTCACCACACCACACACACAGACTGTCACCATACCACATACACAGACTGTCACCACACCACATACATAGACTCTCACCACACCACATACACAGACTGTCACCATACCACATACATAGACCGTCACCATACCACATATACATAGACCGTCACCATACCACATACATAGACCGTCACCATACCACATACATAGACTCTCACCACACACCACACATACATAGACCGTCACCACACCACATACATAGACCGTCACCATACCACATACATAGACCGTCACCATACCACACACATAGACCGTCATCACATCACATACATAGAGACTCCCACCACACCACATACATAGAACATCACCACACCACACACCACATACATAGACTATCACCACACCACATACATAGATCGTCACCACACCACATACATAGACTCTCACCACACCACATACATAGACTCTCACCACACCACATACATAGAACATCACCACACCACATACATAGAACATCACCAAACCACACCACACACATAGACCATCACCACACCACACATACATAGAACATCACCACACCACATACATAGAACATCACCACACCACATACATAGAACATCACCACACCACATACATAGAACATCACCACACCACACCACACACATAGACTCTCACCACACCACATACATAGACTTTCACCACACCACATACATAGACTCTCACCACACCACATACATAGAATATCACCACACCACATACATAGATCGTCACCGCACCACATACATAGACTCCCACCACACCACATACATAATTCGTCACCACACCACATACATAGACTCCCACCACACCACATACATAATTCGTCACCACACCACATACATAGACCATCGCCACACCACATACATAGACCATCACCACACCACATACATAGACCATCACCACACACGGTACACACCACATACATAGACCGTCACCACACCACATACATAGACCGTCACCACACCACATACATAGACCATCACCACACCACATACATAGACCGTCACCACACCACATACATAGACCGTCACCACACCACATACATAGACCATCACCACACCATATACATAGACTCTCACCACACCACATACATAGAACATCACCACACACCACACCACATACATAGACCGTCACCACACCACATACATAGACCGTCACCACACCACAGACATAGACCGTCACCACACACCACATACATAGACCGTCACCACACCACACCACACACACACACACACACACACACACACACACACACACACACACACCACACACCATCACACCCACTCAACACACTGTCGCCTGTGTCAACCATCACCATCATCTGCCTGATGATGCCTGTGCCTGTCACCACAGCAACATACAACGGCCGTCACCACAGCAACATACAACGGCCGTCACCACAGCAACATACAACGGCCGTCACCACAGCAACATACAACGGCCGTCACCACACAAACGTCTGTCTATCTACATTCTGAGACTGTCTACACATCGCTCTGTCAACAGACCACCACCATCAACACACACAGACCGTCAACATGTAATGTGTCGACTACCACCACGATCTGCCCAACAGTAGTTGTTGGTTGTTGTCTTCAGTTTAACGTCTATCCACATAGTGATATTAGACGGCTGCTCAGCAGTTCTTGTCAGTTCATCCACATTCCGAGATTGTACACTCGTCACTAAGTTCACGAACACCCAGCATTGTTTCCAATGGTGCCTGTCAACGCATCAGCACCCTCATGTTGTCAGCATTGTCACGATGTCGAGCATCACCACGATACGTCCAGTGCTTCCTGTCAGAGCATCGATGTCAATGTCCAGGGATTGTTCCCACGCCACCATGTCAGCAAAACACTACGATCTGCCCGATGGCCACTGTCAACCCATGAACACGCACAGACCGTCGCCTCGTCTCTCTATCGACCCTCGTCCTCAAACATCATTCTACTTGCCTTTGTCACCTTGTCCGTCTGTGTCAGCCTGTTTACCTTTGTCACCCGGTTAACCCACATGACACTATCTCCCAACATCGCTCGCTTCACTTGTGCTCTGTGTCATGGTAAGAGTCACTATCATCCTGTATACCTGTGCTCTGTGTCATTGTGTGAGTCACTATCATCCTGTATACCTGCGCTCTGTGTCATTCTGTGAGTCACTATCATCCTGTATACCTGTGTTCTGTGTCATTCTGTGAGTCACTATCATCCTGTATACCTGTGCTCTGTGTCATTCTGTGAGTCACTATCATCCTGTATACCTGTGCTATGTGTGTCATTCTGTGAGTCACTATCATCCTGTATATACCTGTGTTCTGTGTCATTCTGTGAGTCACTGTCATCCTGTATACCTGTGCTATGTGTGTCATTCTGTGGTCACTATCATCCTGTATATACCTTGTGTTCTGTGTCATTCTGTGAGTCACTATCATCCTGTATATACCTGTGTTCTGTGTCATTCTAGGAGTCACTATCATCCTGTATACCTGACCTGCGTTCTATTTCCTGTGTTCAACTTGTGCTCTCTGTGCACTGTTCATCTGTGTCTGGGTGTTCATCTGTATCTGGGTGTTCATCTGTGTCTGGGTGTTCATCGGTGTCTGGGTGTTAATCTGTGTCTGGGTGTACATCTGTGTCTGTTCATCTGTGTCTGGGTGTGTCATCTGTGTGTCTGGGTGTTCATCTGTGTCTGGGTGTTCACCTGCGTTTGGGTTTCACTGTGTCTGGGTGTTCACTGTGTCTGGGTGTCCATCTGTGTCTGGGGGTGTTCACCTGTGTGTGGGTGTGTCATCTGTGTCTGGCTGTTTTACCTGTGTCTGGGTGTCCATCTGTATCTGGGTGTTAACCTGCGTCTGGGTGTTCACCTGTGTCTGGCTGTTCATCTGTGTCTGGTTGTTTACCTGAGTCTTGGTATCCATCTAGGTATGAGTGTTCATCTGTGTCTTGGTGTTCATCTCTATCTGGCTGTTCATCTGTGTCTGAGTGTTCACCTGTGTCTTGGTGTTCATCTGTGTCTGGTTGTTCATCTGTGTCTGGTTGTTTACCTGTGTCTTGGTATCCATCTAGGTATGAGTGTTCATCTGTGTCTTGGTGTTCATCTGTATCTGGCTGTTCAGCTGGTTCTGAGTGTTCCCCTGTGTCTTGGTGTTCATCTGTGTCTGAGTGTTCATCTGAGTCTGAGTGTTCACCTGTGACTGGGTGTTCATCTGTGTCTGGCTGTTTGCCAGTGTCTGGCTGTTTACTGGCTGTTTACCTGCGTCTGGCTGTTTACCAGTGTCTGGCTGTTTACTGGCTGTTTACCTGTGTCTGGCATTTACCAGTGCCAGGCTGTTTACTGGCTGTTCACCCGCGCCTGGCTGTTGACTGGCTGTTCACCCGTGTCTGGCTGTTTACCTGTGTCTGGCTGTTTACCAGTGTCTGGCTGTTCACCCCGTGTCTGGCTGTTCACTGGCTGTTCACCCGTGTCTGGCTGTCTACCTGTGTCTGGCGGTTTACCTGTCTCATCAATGAGGTGGGCGTTCTCCTCCTCCTCCACGATGTAGGCCAACGTCAACATGGCCAGGGCTTTGAGGAACTCGTCCTTTTGCGAAATGAAGGGGAATGATCACCTGCAACACACCGACCTCATCACTGCTCGACTGCTTTTGACGCTGGCCGGTGTGGGACGGAGGGAAGTGGGAGGAGGGGTGGGGGAGGAGGGGGGGGGGGGGGGTAATCACTGAGAGCTTTTGCCTGCAGGGGCAACTCCACGCCAGTGCCAATCACTCTGTGTCTTCTCGCGGCTTGAAAAAACCCACCCAACCGAAAAGAGGTACATGATTTAGGCCAGGGATGATCAGTGCGGCGGAAGGAAAGAAATGGATCCCACCTTCCACTATAACACACACACCCCCCCAAAAAAAAAAAAAAAAAAAAAAAAAAAAAAAAAAACCCGCTGAACCTCTGACACTTCAAAGGCCTAGAAGAAGTTAGTGCGAGTGAAATATCACTTGGAACACAGCGACGACGACATCACCGCTTTCCTGCTTTTTTTTGCACCTGCTTTTATTGGAAATTGTCACTTGGAACACAACACCAACGCCGCTGCTTTACTACTAGGGAATGGCCATGAAAAAAAAAAAAAAAAAAAAAAAAAAACAGGAACGGAATCACTGTCTGATTGCCTTTTACACTGATTGTCTCCTGCCTATGGGTTTGGGTGCCTCGGTCCACTCCCTCGACTCTACTCCGTTGTTAG
>JADBJO010002951.1:142500-157500 GCA_016801955.1 Conus betulinus
CTCCCCTGCGCACGCTGTGTGCGTCATCTTCCTCCCTGCGCACGCTGTGTGCGTCATCTTCCTCCCCTGTGCACACTGTGTGCGTCCTCTTCCTCCCCTGTGCACACTGTGTGCGTCCTCTTCCTCCCCTGTGCACGCTGTGTGCGTCCTCTTCCTCCCCTGTGCACACGGAGTGTGCGTCCTCTTTCTCCCCTGTGCACACGGGAGTGCGTCCTCTTTCTCCCCTGTGCACGCTGTGTGCGTCCTCTTCCTCCCCTGTGCACGCTGTGTGCGTCCTCTTCCTCCCCTGCGCACGCTGTGTGCGTCCTCTTCCTCCCCTGCGCACGCTGTGTGCGTCCTCTTCCTCCCTGTGCACGCTGTGTGCGTCCTCTTCCTCCCCCGTGCACAGTGTGTGCATCCTCTTCCCCCCTGTGCACGCTGTGTGCGTCCTCTTCCTCCCCTGTGCACACTGTGTGCGTCCTCTTCCTCCCCTGTGCATAACACTTGTCAACAGGTGATGAGCACTGGAAGGCAGAGAGAGGGAACAGGATTGGGGGGGGGGGGGGGGGGGGGGGGGGGGGGGGAGGAATGGTGCTAACTGCGGGAGAGATGGGTGTGAAGGGAATGGTGGGAGAGAAACTGGAATGAAGCACAGGGCGAAATAGCTCCTAGCTCAGCGGTAGAGCACTGTACTCGTAATCCTGGTGATCCTGGGTTTGCGATTTCGAATCTCCGCCAGGGCCGTTTTTTTACGGGTGGGGGGTGGGGATGGGGGCTGGGGTGGGGTGAGGGGGGAGGAGGTCCCTCGGAGCTGACATTGGTTCTGACGACTGCGTTTCGCAAAAAGTCTATCAAAAGAGACTATAAACCGAGGTTCCGTGTGTGAACGCACGCATAACATCTTGCTCTTACGTAATAATCCGATCACCAGCTTTCGGAAAGAAAAAAAAAAAATCAGTGGCCGATGGTGTGGATGACACGTTACACATGACACACACCCTTTAAAAGATCGAACGAAAGATAGAAGAACACTGAGTGGATGCTGTTGACTAAAAGGCACGGGAAACGACTGAATGAAGCGCCAGCAGGCAGCTCTTCGATCGGCTCTACCCAGGTAGACAGCCATTTGTGTAAACGTAAACGTGAGTGTGGATCATAAAGCGGTTAGACCTTAGCCTGTAACCGAACATAGGTGCTACGTGAATACTTTCAATACTTTCGATGATGATGATGGTGACGATGTTGCTGCTGCTGCTGCTGCTGCTGCTGCTGCTGATGATGATGATGATGATGATGACGATGATGATGACGATGACGACGATGATGATGACGACAACGGCGGTGGCGGCGGCGACGACGACGACGATAAGATAACGAAGATGAAGATGAAGACGATGATGATGATGATGATGATGGTAATGAAGATGATGGTGTTGATGATGATGATGATGATGATGATGATGATGATGACGATGATGGACGATGATGAAGATGATGATGATGATGATGGTGTGATGATGATGATGATGATGATGGTAATGAAGATGATGGTGTTGATGATGATGATGATGATGATGATGATGATGATGATGATGATGACGACAACGACGACGATGTTGACGATGACGATGCCCCTGCCCTATCCCTAGGTCCGCAGCAGCTGTGAAGCCACGTACAGCCAGCTGTCGGGTGGTCTCCCCTGGCCCCAACAAGTTCCAGTGTCACCGCTACCCCTCGGCCTCTGACGAAAACTACCAGTGCACCATGCCGGACGACGCACCCACCCCCAGGCTGACGTAGACAACGCCCGCCTCCCTATGACGTCATCGCCACTGCCGTCACCACTGCAGCGTGACGTCAACGCGAAGGGGTGCATGGGAAGAGTCCATTGCATTGTGAAATGGAACAATCGCAACGATGCTAGTTTGTTGTGTTGAAACATTGTGTAGTCACTGCAGATGCGCTATCGTGGTCGTCTGGTCTTAGGGACTCTGGCAGAAGAAACAGACGCTTGTGGCAGGAACGGCGGAGAGTTAGCTCTGTGAGGAGGTGGAGAGTTGCAACCATGGCTGTAAGGAAGTGGGGCCTTTGACCTGGCCTTTGACCCAGAAAGGTCATCGCTCTCACCAGCTAAAGCCAGCATTTCTCTGAGTCTTTTCTGTCTGGGTTTGTTTATTTACTCACTTTTCTTTATTTTTTTATAATGCTCTCTCTCTCTCTCTCTCTCTCTCTCTCTCTCTCTCTGTCTCTCTTTGGAAATGTCAGTAAATTTGTGTGCTTTCTTTATTTGCTACTGAAAAACCAGTTCCTATACTTATCTACAGTGTTGTTACAGTTTCAAGCCTATTTATCTATTTGTGCGTGAATGTATTCACCATGGCTTTTTTTGTCAACAAGAACTTAACTAGCTCACCTCACACACACACACTACACACGCACGCGCGCGCGCGCGCGCGCCACACACACACACGCACACACGCACGCACGCACGCACGCACACACACACACACACACACACACACACACACACCACACACACACCTGCACCCACTTTAAACAAACATATACGAAAGTTGTATCGTATTCCTTTATTCACTTGGAAAAGTTTTTTTTTCGATTGTAAAGAGAAAATACTGAATCTGACTCACACCTTACACGACAGACACTCACTCAACTCTGTTCCAAGTCTCTCTTCAGGAGAAACCAGTCCCTGACAAGCCCAGCTGGCCCGGCTAGACAATCAACTAATTGACTTAATTACATGAAGGAAAACAACAACAACAACAACAACAACAGCTAACGCACGCTAGTGTCTCCTTGGAGGCACCTAAGGTATCTGCAACAGGAACCAAGAAATGCAGAGAGGAGGAGACGGAGAGATGAGAGAGAGAGAGAGGAGAGAGAGAGAGAGAGAGAGAGAGACTGAAATGGTAGTGGCTAGGGCTTCTTGTTGTTATATTGTTTATTTTGCTGGCTTTTTTTTTGCGTGAAATTTTGGGTTTGATGTTCCTCTGGGTATGTAACATGAGGATGTAAAGTATCTTATACATTATACCCTCATGCTGAGAGAGAGAGAGAGAGAGAGAGAGAGAGAGAGAGAGAGAGAGGAGACCAGACAGGACAGACGACAGACAGACAGGAACAGACAGAGAGAGAGAGACAGACAGACAGACAGACAGACAGACAGGCAGGCAGGCAGGCAGTCCGACAGACAGAGAGTAATCGCCTACTTAACAAAGGCCTAGGAGCTGGCAATAGAGGCAGATCTGTCTTCGAGACGAATGATGGTGGTTCTCTCACAGCTAGTGAAGGGTTTACATATTTTGATTTTCTTAATTTTATGTTCCCCATTTTCTTCATCTTAACATCCCCACCCCTTTTTTTTTTTCTAAGTTCAAATCGTTGCCAAGTCCTCTACTATAAGGAGGGAAATTGTTAGTCTTCACTTAGGATTTGCTTCGGACGACTTCCAGAGAACTGGACTGAGTCAAAACAGACACATTGTTCTCGCAACATACGGACAGAATAATAAGAAGGATAAGCGACATGAACGACCAGTTGTATAATACCAGATTTAGTCTTGATCTACTGCGAGGGCAGGGGCTACATGGGCTAGAAGAGAAGATCATGAGGATAGGGAGTCGCTAACTCTCGTAAACAATAAGGGGTACAAAAAGTTTGTGATAGAATGGTGCTGGCAGTGATACAAGGGCCGTTTACAGGGAGCGTGTGGGGGGGGGGCTGCATAACAGTAAAGGAGATGAGGCTGGTTAGAGTCAAAAGTGGTTGAGGGTCTGTCCATACGGGAGCATGACTAATCTCTGGAATAGGCGATCATTGCGAGTTAGCGAGTCAGGGCCTGTTAACGTGGTCGAAACACGAAGGGATTTTCTGATAACGATTAGTATAGAAGGGGAATGTCCTCACATAGCACTATCTCATGGGGCTGGAAACCCACGTGGCTGGTGGACAACCCAATCAGCCCCTTTAAAGAAGGTCATTAAGCTTTAAAATGTAGCTGATTGGACCAAGCTCATTACTATAATGGAGGACGGATACATCATGAGGTCGCTAACAAGGAAAATTGTTTCCCCCCATACTTCATTGAAAAGAGCAGGAGGATACAATGTAAAGATAGTATGAGGGTAGTTTATTCCGTTACACGCAAGAGGGGAGGGATGCCCCTTTCATACGCCTGGAATAAGCCCTGCTCAACCCATGTGGCGATCAGTCCATTCCACAAAATCAACGTGCGGACCACTGAATACACCGGCAAGTGCCACAAGCTTTGTTCTCCTTCCAAAATACAATGTACCAGGAAAACCTATGAGAACTGCACACGTTAAAGAATGAGTCCGGGAGGTTGTCCGGGCCCCCCATTCTCACACACGCGACCCACAGGCCTATCGTCCCAATAAATCATGAACTCTCTCCTTCCCTCATCCTCTCGCCTCTCCCCTCTCACCTGGGCTGACTCCTCGCCCACCTACAACTTCCTCTCTCTATTTCTCTCTCCTAACCGTCTCATCCCCCAGCCTTCTCTCCATCAAATCCCCGCTCCTCTCTCTCTCTCTCTCTCCTCTCTCCTCTTTTCCTTCTTACGCATCCTTTGTGAGCTTCTTTTTTCGTGTCTGTTGTGTGTGTTGGTGTGTGTGTGTGTGTGTGTTGTGTGGTGGGTGTGTGTGTCTGGACAGAGAGATAGACGAGAGATAAGAGAGAGAGAGAGAGAAGCGTAGAGAGAGAGCAAAGCCGAGATAGAGGTAGCAAGCGCCGAGAGAGAGGACAGAGACAAACAGACATGATAGACAGACAGGACAGGACAGACAAGACAGACTGGCAGAAGACAACAGACAAGGGAATGGGTAAGAGAGACGAGAGGAGAAGAGTTTTGTGGTGTGTGTGTGGGGGTGTGTGGTGTGGGTGTGTGTGTGTGTGTGTGTGTGTGAGACAGTGACAGAGAAACAGAGGAGAGAGAGAACCGAGAGCAGAGAGGGCGAGAGAGAGAAAAGAGAGAGGAGAGAGAGAGAGAGATTAGAGTAGAGAGAGATAGATTAATCGCCTACTTCAGCAACACAACAACCAACACAGCAGCAGCACCAGCAAGTCCTTTCAGGAAAAATCCCACTTTTCTCATTAAGCCGCCGCCTGGGTTTTTACTGATAACTGAGTACCAGCAAGCATTCTATTCACATAACACCACACAATAGACAACTAGCAGAAAAGCAAACAAAATGGACACACCATGAACAAAAATAAAGAGACACCAAGAGGCCAATGAATACACAGTTAATTAAGGAAACAAGCAGCCCAGCGCCATTTTACCACAATGAATCGAGTTCACCGTTGTAGCAACACACCACCACAATACAATTGTGTCATTCGTTCTCATTGTGTGATTGTGTGACATCGTTTCGCAATCGCATTGCTTACTGTAATCATACTGGACCGTTCAATAGCGTGTGTGTGTTGTGGGTGGGGGGGGGGGGGGAAGAGAGAAGAGAGAGAGAGGAGAGAGAGAAGTGTGGTGTGTGTGGGTGTGTTGTGAAGGAGAGAGTAGAGAGAGAGAGAGAAGAGAGAGGAGAGAGAGAGAGTGTGTGTGTGTGTGTGTGGTGGTGTGGTGTGGGTGTGTTGTGTGATTTGGCTTGAGAGGGAGACGTGGGGGTTAAGAGGGGCAAAAGATCAGACACACAAAAAAGGGGACAAAAAGACACACAGCAGGTACTCCTCATGCATAATCCCTCACAGACTGAGGCTGTTGTAAACGGGACCACACACACACACACCACACACACCACACATACACACCACACAACACACAACACCCCCACACACACGCGCGCGCTGCGCGCGAACGTAAGCACGCAGTCCACACACAAACACACACACAGCAACACACCACACACAACACACACACCACACACACACACACACAAACGCCCTAGCGCGCACATACGTAAGCATACACACATGACAGAACTCGACCACACACACCACACCACACACACACACCACACACACACACACCACACACACACACACACTTACACGTGGGCGCGTCTCGTAGAGGAGAGAGAGAGAGAGGAGGAGAGAGAGAGGAGAGAGAGAGAGAGAGAGGGCAAGACATACAGACAGACAGGCCAACGCAAGCAGGCAGGCTGACAGAGAGCACATACATGACAATAAGAGACAGAGAGACAGGGATGTTAAATCAGGACAGGACAGCAAAAGACAGACCGTGATATGGGAACATCGGAGGACAGAGGCAGAGAAAAAAAGAGGCAGAGACAGCACAGAGAGAGAGAGAGAGAGAGAGAGAGAGAGAGAGACAGACAGACAGACAGACAGACAGACCACCACGAAAGACAGAGAGACAGACAGACAGACAGAGAGAACAGACAGAGACAGAGACAGACTGAGGGACAGGGGAGAGAGATGAGAGAGAGAGAGATGAGAGAGAGAGAGAGAGATGAGAGAGAGGAGAGAGAGACTTAAACAATCAGACTGACAGAGACAGAGAAAAAATATTATAAAGCGAAAGAAATGCAGGGAGAACCACAGATAGACAGACTGACTCACAGGCAGACAGACAGGCAAACAAACAGGCAGACAGGCAGACAGACAGACAGACAGACAGACCATTACCAGAGACACAGGTCTTGTCTACGGAATCCCCGTGAGACAACAACAAAGAAATCCTTCGGGGACGCACTCCGCAGGCCGCACTATTGTCTTCTTTCCCGTCATTCCCCTCGGCCGAGGGTCCCGCCGCCATCTTGCTTTTGCTCGCTTCCGCCATTTTGTGGGATCGCCCTTTGCTCTCCATCAAGTCTTTGGCGCGCGCATGCGCCGTGCGACGCTGAGTGGGAGTCTGTTTGGGCTGGCTAGCTGAGAGTTGGCGTAGTTTGTGTAGGGGAAGGCATGCGACCTTTTGTAACGATAATTATACCGATCTCTCTCTCTCTCTCTCTCTCTCTCTCTCTCTCTCTCTCTCTCTCTCTCTCTCTCTCAGTCTGTCTGTCTTTCTCTACACACCACACACACACACACACACACACACACACACACACGCACACGCAGAATGTTCCCTGACAGTTTTTTTTTTTTATAGTTCTCTTGACACTCAGCTTTGGAAATCGATGATGTTACAAATGAACGCAGTATACATAAATAAAGAAAGAAATCAAACAAATAAAATCAATCAGGTGATAAATAATTGCACGAATAAAAATCAATCAATCAATAAATAAAAAAAGAAATGAATTGATAGATATACACATGAATAGATAAGTGAATTGAATAAATGAATGAATGAATAAACAGATAAATAAATAAATAAATAAATAAATAAATAAAGTCATTCTATAAATAACAAAGGAATAGATAGACAGATAATACATAGACTGAAAAAAAAAACCGTAAATAAATAAGTAAATAAATAAATAAATAAATAAGCACATGAATGAATGAATGAATGAATGAACGATAAATGAATAAATGAATGAATACATAAATACCCGGCAACTAAGGATGTCACCGCCACTTCCACACAGTCTTATTGCCCTTACCGCTGCAACCGTTGCCGCTGCATTATTGGAGTAATCTTTTAAGCGTCTATCGGATGAATTGTTAATAAGTCTAACAATGAAACTGTATAAGGAACTCGGGCCATCTCTCAAACCTCTGGATGCTTGAGTGGATTAAAACCTTCATGCATATGGTCAGTCACCCTCCTCGTTTCTGTTGGCAGCTGATCTTGCCCTTCAGGCTTATGGCTGCTATTGTTACAATGCCCTGTCACCTAGCTAACCAACCCGCTTCCAAATCCTGCAATTCAGTGAAGCACTACAGAGTAGGAGACTTTTTTTTTTTTTTTAATGATTGTCTGATAAGCAAAAGATTAAGGCGCATTTGTGACACATTAAAGCGACATCACTTACAGACTTAGTTGGTGGAGAATGGTGCTTACAATTTTTTTTTTTTTTTAGTACATGCATGAGCAGCGCCGAGACATCCTTTACCGTCGTCACAGATTGTCGCTGGAGGTCCCTCAAACAAGAGCATGAGCATTTTCAGAGGTATAAGCGTCACGGCATATCGCATCCCCTCCTTCCAAAGATGGTTAAGTACGTCAGAGGGAAACCATATACCGTCGTCATAGCTGTCGTCTGCGCTTCTTTGAGAGATGCACAGGTGGTTCAGGGGCATCATATGCACACGCCATCGAATTACGCTTAATCAAACCAGCATTCTATTTGTGAAGACTTTAGTTTCCAAAGGACATGAAATGTTATTGACGTGTGGCGATGCTTTAGCCTACAACTTGCCGTTGTGAGTACCATTGGCTGGAAATGACCACAGCATACCTACTGTTTTCACCTGTCTGCCTCCTCACGATACCATCAAGGTCTTGAAGGAAACAACAAACACATGTTCATGTACATGACGTTGCGTTATTGCGCACAACACGACCTTCCCGTTCACTGACTTTTCCTTTCAGCGCCAACACGTATTGACATTAAATAACATCAGAATGTAGTCCTCCCCCCTCCCCCCCCCCCCCCCCCCCCCCCATCCCCCCCTCCATCTTCACACCCACCACCCACCCTTCCTCATCCCAAATTACGTGCATTTTGAACACATTTTTTTTTTTTCTTAGTATCGTTACGAATTTGCATTGAAAACCCCATTTTTTTTTTTTCATACATATGTTTCTACTCTTCGCTGTTAAATAGCATCTGTCTGAACTTTTAAAATGAAACGAACTTTAAGTAAACCTTTGTTTCATTTCTCTCATTTTGTGGGTAGTGAGGAGAATCGGATGAGCAATCGCTTATAATTAAGAACTTCAACAACAAAACATTGTTAACAATTTAAAGATAATACTCCTGTGTATCATCTCTCTTAGTACTTCATCTGCAAGGAGAACAATCAAAGTACCTTAAGTGATTTCATTCTCTGGGGTAACTTATGCACTTGCACGAAACGAACTGTGTTTGTTTATGAAGAAACATACGAAGCAACAGATCAGAACATTCTGGAGGCTGCAACTTCCTATCCCCATCATAATGAGTACAGCCATGAAGCAATGTATATCGCCTCCGTGCATTTCGACTTAAACGGGAATACACACATATGACAAGTATCTGCATGAAATACCGCCATATCTTTACACAGACAAAGCCGATTGTTTATTTGTTTGTGATTAAATTTTCATTTCCCTTTAATGTTGCAAAATATTCGATCGTTTAACTGATCACGCAATGAGAGTATTTCTGTAAATATCTAAATACATATGATAAGAATATATATATATATATATAGAAGAGAGAGAGAGAGAGAGGAGAGAGAGAGAGGAGAGAGAGAGAGAGATCCACCTTCAAGAGGGATTATGATGGTTCTCTCATGCAGCTAGTGAAGGGGTTTTCATATTTGTAACGTATTTCTTAATTTTACGTTCAACTTCCTTCATCATCCACCCCCCACCAAATCTCTTGCCAAGTCATTACTATATGATGGAAGAATTGTTAGCCTGCACTTCCTTTTCCCCACTGCTTAAATTGTCCAGCAATTATATATATATATATATATATATATATATATATATATATATATATTATATATATATAGATAGATAGATATAGATATATATACAATGAAACAATAAATTCCAAGAATAAGTACCGAGCACCATTCCAGCAACTTACAGAGCAGCTAGGTGTTGCAATGACTGCAGAAATACTGAATTATAAACAAAGCTTGCTCTTATGTCTCAGATTATAAAAATAGGGGGGTGATAAGCCTTCATATCTGCAGTGGTAGATGATTCTGCCTAACTGACAGTATGTGCTTGAGTGGGTGAATGGGGAATAAATAAATGCTTCTCAAAATGAACCTTCAGCAAGCTTATAGTCTTCAAAGCGGGAGACCATCTCCAATGGGGAGAAGCTCACTAACATATAACTCCTGGTCAGATACCGGTATTTCGAAACCCCCACTCAAGCACATACTGTCAGTTAGGCAGAATCATCTACCACTGCAGATTCAGTATTTCTTGCAGTCATTGCAAACACCTAGCTGCTCTGTAAGTTGCTGGAATGGTGCTCGGTACTTATTCTTGGAATTTATTGTTTCATTGTAATTAGTCCCTTGCGGATTCATTCCAAGAACTGGCCCTCAGCACTTGTGTCTTAAGAGGTTATCTTTTTATATTTTCTACTTTTCACAAGAAAATGTAGCTTGTTTTGCTCTTTCATGATTTCTTTTGCTTCTTAGGTGGCACCTTTAGTTAGTTTTTTGAAAAACTCAACAAACATACTATGGTATTGCACACCAGCCTTTTTCTGGTATAGCATTCTTCTTTTAAAACCGAAAAGGCAGAGGAGTCAATTACCACTTTCCGCGGTCACTGAGGAGAAACAATCAGGTTTCGAAATACCGGTATCTGACCAGGAGTTATATGTTAGTGAGCTTTCTCCCCATTGGAGATGGTCTCCCGCTTTGAAGACTATAAGCTTGCTGAAGGTTCATTTTGAGAAGCATTTATTTATTCCCCATTCACCCACATCAAGCACATACTGTCAGTTAGGCAGAATCATCTACCACTGCAGATATGAAGGCTTATCACCCCCTATTTTTATAATCTGAGACATAAGAGCAAGCTTTGTTATAATTCAGTATATATATATATATTATATATATAATATATATATATACCCCGTTTCTCCCTGATGAGTTCCGATCCAGCGGACGAAAAGGCCTAGGAGCAGGCGATACATATAGATTTGATTACTATAATGATGGGAAGAATGTTAAACCTACAACTTGATTTCCCCCGCTACTTAATTGTTCAGCATTATATATATATATATATATAAATATGGGGAAAAAACAATTATTTCAAGGAACATGTATTTTGGATTTTCTCAGAGCCATTTGGATCACGTATTTGGATAAGAAAAGCTTTCTGTGGTTCTGAAAGTCGAGAACTAAGTTTATCGTCTGATCTCATTTTTTTTTTTCCATAAACACAACACACACACACACTCTGGTGGTCTGCGGACGCGTTTTCCGTTTTGATTCATTCTACAATCGGGGGACACTATGGGAAAAAAACTATGCGTTGATGGAAATAACTGGTATATCTTGTGACTCAAAATGAGTTAAGTAAAAATTAAAACCAAAAACAAGCGGAATACCACATGAGCAATAAGGACCAGTCGATAAGTAAACAAGTCGAAGTTAAGGCCGGTACAAAGGAACCTCGGAAAGGGGGACGCAATTTGGAGTAAGGCAAGTAATACACACCGAAAGAGGGTTGTTAGCTAGATCTCAATTGCTCTCACCATTCCCCCCCCTGCCCCCTCGGTTCGAAGTAAAGCGCGCTATCAATCCCCCGTCTTTTACTTTCTCTCTAGTCTTCTCTCTGTCTAGATCTGTCTCTTTCTGTTCTTCTCTCTCTCTCCTCCTCTCTCTCCTCAGGGGGACAAAAACAGATGTACACGATGAAACAATCCCCTCCAAAGTCTAATCTCTTCCCTTCCCCTATCTCTCTAACTCTTCTCTCTCCCCGGCTTCCCCCTCCTAGATAAAGAAAAAAATCTGAGTCTCTCTGTATCTGTCTGTCGGTCTCTCTCCGTCTCTCTCTCTACCTCTCTCTCACTCTCATCAGCTCAGATCCGGATTGCCAGTATGGGTACAATGAACAAATATTTCGCAATTCTACTTCACCCCTCTTGATACTAAAAGAAAACACAAACACACAAGATCTCTCTCTCTCTATCTCTCTCTCTCTCTCTCTCTCTCTAAATAAAGTTCAAGGTCATCTTAGTTATTCTGCATCTCACTCCTGCCAACACAACTCCTCCCCACCACTCTCCTCTCCTTTTTCCACGAAGACTATCCATCAAAAGGGAATTCGCAAAAAAAAACATCGTGGACTATCCCTCTAAAAAGGTATATTTAAAAAAAAAGCATTTCCATGTGCTCCCAAATGCCTTGCACACTAGCAACAGCAAAAAAACTCAGATAAATAAATAATGATATAAAAATATCACAAACAGCAAAAACTACTACTACTACTAACTACTACTGACTGCTGCTGCTGCCTGCTGGCTGCTAATTTTTAAAATGAAAATAAAAATATATCCTACGAATAATAGTCAGTCATACCCAATGGATAATAAAAATGATAAAAGTCCCTCGACGGTCTCCTACCGGCAACCAGGCTCAGGCTCTATCACCCTGTCTGGACCTGTTTCTTCCATGTGTTCTACACCACCCCACGATCTCAGCAGCCAACAACGACCCCCAACTCTGGCGGCAGTCTTGTAGCGAGCAGGGACCACACATGCCAGTACATCAGTGTCCTACACACACAGACACACAGAGCCAGGCCCTGACCGCCGGTGACAGTCCCCGTGCAAACACGGACTAACAAAACACAACCCGCCTACCCCGTGACAACACCTCCTGCACTGTACCCACACAGTCACAAAGTCACAGTCCGGCCCGCCTTGAGTTCCGAATCCGCCCTCAGCCCCCGCTCTTTCCCCCCTCAAACAACACCCCCCACCCTGCTCTCCACCAAGCCCGTCCGCTTAAGCCACCCCCCCCACCACCCCCCCTAAAAAAATTACCCCCCCCACCCCCCCCCCCCCCCCCCCCCCCCCCTTCCCCAACCACCACCTCGTAGGGCTAACTCGTGCACATCGCTCTTGGGATAATCGTCAGGTAACCCTGCCACTATGGAAATGGCTTGACCTCGCTATCATGTACCCCCCTCCTCCCCACCTACCCCCCCCCCCCCCCCCTCCCCCCCCCCCCCCCCCCCCCCCCCCCCCACCCCACACACACACCTTCCTCCCTCCCTAGCCTGTGGTCTCTCCAGTGCGTCATTATCTACAGTGGGGAGAGCGGGGTGTATGTATTCCGAGCCCTCGTCCCTCCGGAGAAGTCATTCGCATTCTGGGCGGGTTGGCGGTGTTTGGTGATGGCAGTGACACCCCTCCTGCACCGCCCCACCACCACCACATCCTCCACCTCCACCACCACCATCACCATCACCCCCCCCCCCCCCACCCCCCCCCCCCCCCCCCAGCTTCACTCTCTTCGCCCGCTTCCAAGAGGTTCTGATCAGAGCTCGGGTGATTGTTTACCGATCCATCCACCAACCCAATCAAAACAGCAACAACAACCAGCAATCACATGGACAATCTATCTTTCTGTGTCGCTTTGTCTCTCTGCCTCTGTCTCTCGGCCCCCTTTCTCTTCCCCTCCTCTCTCTCTTTCTGTTTTATCTATATATGTATTTATATGCATATGGACCTATATATTATATATACTGGTAACCTAAAAACACCTGCCTCTCTATTTATCTAACTCGCCGTCTAACTATTCATCTATCCCTCTATCGATCTATCAAGATTCCCTACTATGTGCCATGCCGTTCGGCCAAGCTAAACAGGCAATACAGGATTTCTCTTAGTAATAAAGGAAAAAGGACATAAAACCGGTAATAATAAGATCTCTCTAAATAATGGCGACAAAGCGTTTCTCTATATGTTGACCATAAGTGATCTCTTGAGATGGTCGGCCGTAAAGGATTCTCTCTACACACTAGTGTCAATGATCACTTTAGAACTGGCGGGGGGGGAAAAAAGTCTCGTTACCCATTGGCATTAAATGATCTCGCAACATATAAGTAACAAAAGACCTCCCTACGTACTGGTAATACAGGACCTTTCTATTCCATGGCAATGACTGAGCTCTGCACAAACTGACAACGGATGGTCTCCCTTTAAGTTGGCAATACATGGTCTCGTGACGAGCTGACGATAATGGATCTATCAGCACACTGGCTATAAACAGAGGATATTTCCATAGACTGGCAATAACGGATCTCGTTATGATCTATTGCCAATACATCGTCTCTGCATATTTTGGCAATGCATAACATCTCTACATGTGGGTAAACAATGATTTCTCTACTTTTTTCTTTTTTTTTTTTTTTTTCTTTTTTTTTTCACTAAAGACCTCGCTCCATATTGGCAATGAGTAATGCATTTACATTCTCGCAGTAAATGACCACGCTCTTAACACAATGGCTACAAATGTTTTTCTTCTACATTGTAACAATAAAGGGCCTTTCTACATATTGGCAACAAAGAATCTTCCTGTATAACAACAATAAAGAAATGTCTCTGTTACTGGCAATAAAGGATCTCTCAACATGTAGGCAATAATTATTCATCTACATATTAGCAATAAGTGATGCCTATATATCGACAAGAAAAAAGGCAATAAAGAACGTCCCTCCTTTCTGGATATAAAAGACCTCCCCACACAGGTTAATAAATGATCTGTATATACTGTCAATAAGGGATATCTCCACATGTAGTGATACAGGATCTCTCCACATATTAACAGTAACGGAATCCTTTGCACATGAGCTCACACACTAGCTTTCCAGTTTGACGGCTGAATGACGTCAGGGAACTGTTAACAGGTTACACCCATTCTAAAGTGTGTGTGCGTGCGTGTGTGTGTGTGTGTGTGTGTGTGTGTGTGTGTGTGTGTGGTGTGGGTGTGTGTGTGGTGTGTGTGTGTGGTGTGTGTGTGTGTTTGTTGGCAAGTGAGGGCACGGATGGAAGTGGTGGGGACACGGGGAGTAGGTGGAGAGGGAAGGGGGTGGGGTGGGGTAGGAAGTGGGAAGTGCTGGAGCGCACAACGCATATTGACTGCACTTTAGAAATGCTATACAGGTGCATTTGTATGTTTGTTTGTTTTCGTTTGTTTTGCCACCAGCCCCTATTTTGCCACGTCCTTATATGACAAGTTTTTCTTGTGTTTTGTAAGTGGGGCCTCTATCCATTTAGTGCCCAACTTTTTTTTTTTTTTTTTTCCGTCGGCACTCGGCACTTGCTCATCATGCAGATCTGTGTGTTCTGTTTACGGACGGATATTCGAATGGGCAATGCAATGCTTTGGCGTATAATACACACCGTCTGGTTTTCGTCCTGTTCT
>JADBJO010002951.1:167500-170000 GCA_016801955.1 Conus betulinus
GCTTTGAGGGTGCTTTGGATTCTTTTTTGAACTCTTGGTGGTGAGAACACACAGAATTATGGACTGTTGTGTGTCTCTATTTGACACCTTATTTTTTTTTAAAGTTCAAATCTTTGCCAAGTCATTACTATAGCGACTGAAGAATTGTTAGCCTGCACTTGTTTTCCCCCACTACTTAATTGTTCAGCATATATATATATATATATATATATATATATATATATATATATATATATATATATATATACATACATACAGAGAGAGACACACACACACGTGTGTGTGGAGTGGATAGATACAGGGAGAGTGATGATGAACAGAAGGGAGAGGAGGAGGAGGATGGGCAGCAACCACGATTCCATGATGAGAACTTGAGAGAGAGAGAGAGAGAGAGAGAGAGAGAGACAGACAGACAGACAGACAGACAGACAAAATTACATACATAAACAGAGAAAGATACAGAGAGAGAGGGAGACGAACACACAGACAGACTGACAAACAGGGGGGGGGGGGGGGGGAGGAGGGAAGGAAAATCTGAAGTCTTACCCTCGCTTGTAGAGCTGACTGATCCGGACATGACGTCACTCACTCTCTGCCCTCGCTGTCCACTCCACTCACAAAAATTAGAGTTCGTGAACCTGGGTCAGTGTGTCATCTCACAATCTCATTCCATGGGGTACAACGAATAAAATCTAACGACGCTGGCATTACTCAACCCCCCACTCATTACCCTTAGCCCCCCCCCCCCCCCCCCCCCCCCCCCCCCCCCCCCCCCCCCCCCCATTTCATCATAAAAATGTGATGACATTATTCCAGGAGATTATTCCTATAGTACCGTATTGTACAGTTTAATTCTATCACTTTTTTTCTTCACACACACACACACACACACACACACACAACTTCTCTCTCACCTACACTCGTTCCACTTCCCGTGACTATTTTTTTTTTTTTTTTCTGTATAGCAGTTTCTTTCAAGCATAGTTTTCAAGAACTGTTGTAGCATTTGCTCACACACTGACTGCAGAAACAAGCTCTCTATTTCATAATGAGCTAACTAACTAGCCAACTAACTACCTAGTTACCCTAATTATGTAAATACATAAATAAATGTATAACCCCCTGCTGCCTGAGTCAGTACGTGGACTATTTCCCACCAGTCTCTCATTCCCAAACTAGTCTGTATTTTCTTCCCCCATTCATCCTCCCCTCTCCTTACAGCCTGAGCCAACCCATGGCATCGCAGTCAGCCTTCTCACATCAGTCTGAACCAGGATGCTTCGTCTTCCCCCTTCTTCATTCCTCCGATCTCTCTCTCCTGCTGAACCAGTCTAAGGAAACTTATCAATCACTCTTGCCATCTTTCTCTTGCCTGAACCAATCTAAAGAAAAATGTCAGTCGCTAGTCCACTCTCTCTACTGCCTGAACCACTGTAAGCAACTTCTCCATCCCTCCTCTCCTCCCTCTACTGCCTGAGCCACTGTAAAGCAACTTCTCCATCCCTCCCTCCTCCTATCTCTCTACAGCCTGAACCACTGTAAAGAACTTTTCCATCGCTCCTCCTATCTCTCTCTTGCCTGAACCACTGTAAAGCAACTTCTCCCATCCTTCCTCCCTCTCTCTACTGCCTCAACCACTGTAAAGGAAACTTCTCCATCACTCCTCTCCATCTCTCTACTGCCTGAACCACTGTAAAGGATTTTTCTCCATCACTCCTCCCCATCTCTCTACTGCCTGAACCACTGTAAAGGAAGAAACTTTCATCCATCACTCCTTCAATCTCTCTACTGCCTGAACCACTGTAAAGGAAACTTCTCCATCCCTCCTCCCTATCTCTCTACTACTGCCTGAACCACTGTAAGGAAACTTCTCCATCCTTCCTCTCACCTCTCTACTGCCTGAACCACTGTAAAGGAATTTCTCCATCACTCCTCCATCTCTCTACTACTGCCTGAACCACTGTAAAGGAAACTTCTCCATCATCATCTCCTACTCATCTCTCTACTGCCTGAACCACTGTAAAGGAATTTCTCCATCACTCCTCCATCTCTCTACTGCCTGCCTGAACCACTGTAAAGGAAACTTCTCCATCACTCCTTCATCTCTACTGCCTACTGCCTGAACCAATCTAGGGAATCTTCCCCATCACTCGTCCGTCCTCTTACCTTACTTCCGATAACTGTAAAAACAAACAAACAACAAACAAAACAAACAAACAAACAAGCAAACTTGTCCACCTTTCTATCGAATGCTGGATGCCTTTCACCGACCAAAACACTCCGTTCACATGAACGTTTCAAACTTATCTACAGGAAAACTGTTAGACAAGTGCCTAAATCCGAATGCAATCTGGCATTATTAAAACCAATCCCATCCATCTTTATCTTTTTGCCATTAGCTTCTGGCACCGTAGTTGATTTGTTGTGATGGAGTGCGCGACTAAGGCTTTTCCCAAACGGAAAATCTTTCTCGTCGGAAAGAAGTTTGAAACCAAGACCT
>JADBJO010002951.1:180000-190000 GCA_016801955.1 Conus betulinus
TTTTTCTCTCTACATAGTGACGGTTCTGAAAAAAAAGGCTCTGGGCCACTAACTGGTCTGTGATCAGATTTATGCAAAATCTTCAGTTTCAGAGATGTCGCTGCGTGCGGGACTACTCCATATACGCTACACCACATCCCCTAAGTGTAGAGGCCCACACTGCGCATGATTTAAAACTGATGGATAAAAGAATCAATGCCTAAGTTGAAAGGATTATAGACGAGGGTCTCATGTCTACGACTTGGCAGATGTCTGACCTACGCATGACCCTAACGCGCTGGGCAGACCTTCCGCCAAATCTGTGAGTTCCAAAGGATGATGACTCGCAGGCGGAAATCAAAACAGGAAAGTGAATGTTACAGCACCGAGACTCCAAACGAGTGCAGCCACTGCCGCAACCAGCGGAGACAGTGACAGAGCTGAACACCAAGGAGATGACAGTCGACTAGGATGGAACCAAGACGCATGGTTCTGTTCAACAGACGGAGCTCAATGGTCCCCCACTGCCCCCGGTGAAGGATTTAAAAATTGACATTTCACAGTTTTCTTTTTAACACCATGTGTCTCTCTCTCTCTTCTTCTCAGTAAGCTGATCTGCTCCGTAAATCTTTCACACACGTTAGATAAAAGGCGGGGGGTGGTGGGGGGGGGGGGGGGGGGGGGGGGGGGGGGCAGGTGATTATGACCAAATGCAAATAATTGTAGTGAATTCGGCACATCAGTTGCCCTCTCTCTCTCTCTCTCTCTCTCTCTCTCTCTCTCTCTCTCTCTGTCTCTCTCTCTCTCTGTCTCTCTCTCTCTCTCTCATCTCTCTCTCTCTCTCTCTCACAACACACACACACACACACACACACACACACACACACGAATAACTGAATTTTGGGGTGTAATCACAGAGACCACGGTGAGATTAGCGCTCCATCAGTCGTAGGCTCTTTGGGACACAAGGGAATTTTCCTTCTGTACTGGTAAACCCCTCTCCTATCTGTATACTGTTGAGGCAGCTTAGCTCCTTTCGGGTGGACTGCGTTCTTCCTGTGTGTCTCTTCTGCCTGTCTTCACTGGCTGCTGTGAGAGGCTGCAGCATCTTTGTTCTTCTGTCCTTCGTGGCCGAGACTGCTACCGCAAAACTAAAGGCGATCTACATTTTATTGGGATTCCTAGCATACAGCAACGAGACCACCGCGGAATTAAAGTGATACACATCTTAGTTGGATTCCTACCATACAGCAACGAGACTACCGCGGAATTAAAGGTGATATAAATCTTGCTTCGATTCCCAGCGAAGAGCAACAAAAACCCCGCGGAATTAAAAGTGATACAAAATCTTAGTTCGATTCCTAGCATACAGCAACGAGACTACACGCGGAATTAAAGTGATATACATCTTATTGGGATTCCCGGCATACAGCAACGAGACTACCGTGGAATTAAAGGTGATATACATCTTAGCTGGATTCCCAGCAAAGAGCAACGAGACTACACTCGGAATTAAAGGCGATACACATCTTATTGGGATTCCTAGCAAAGAGACTACACTCGGAATTAAAGGCGATACACATCTTACTGGGATTCCTAGCAAAGAGCAACGAGACTACACGCGGAATGAAAGGTGATATACATCTTATTTCGATTCCCAGCGATGAGCAACAAGACCACCGCTGAATTAAAGTGATATACATCTTAGCTGGATTCCTATCATACAGCAACGAGACTACACGCGGGATTAAAGTGATATACATCTTATTTGGATTCCCAGCATACAGCAACGCTACCGGTCGAGCTCCACTGATGATTCTCAAGCAGATAACGAAAGTGGACTCTGGTCAGGCAACAGTGATGGTTATGTTTTGAAGACGGACCCTGGCGCTCCACGTAGGTTGCTGTCAGGCATTTCAACTTCCCCACCCCCATAATGATTGTTTGCCCTTCTATCCAACTCCTTTATCGGCTTTTGTTTACCCACTCTTTTTTCATACTTAATAAGTAGTTGTCTCATAGGCGGTGAAATTGTTTTGCCAGTATATGTTTGGCCCCATTACTTATTGATTTATCGATGTATCGATTTATTGATCGATCGATTGATTGATTGATGATTGATTGATTGATTGATTGATTGATTGATGTTTAATTGATTGATTGATTCAGTTTATTTGAATTAATGAGCCGGACATGAAACATAAAACCAAAACGACAAAAATGTACACAAACTGATTCAACTTCTGTTTGTTTGCAAATCAGTTAATTCTCAGAATACACTACACAATATCTGTTTCTTTAAAGGCTAGACGTCACACAATATCTGTTTCTTTAAAGGCTAGACGTCACACACTAAATCCGTTCGAAGCACACACACACACACACACACACACACACATTTCCCACTCTCACGACAAACGTCAGCCAACGAGGTGGGGCAGTCACCGACTCACTGGTGATCTCCGCCAGCCAGCCACACCACAATCACAAAGTCTTGATTTCCACACCTCCGTCACATTGATGGTGAGTGACACTTCAAAACACAGCACGTGACAGGAATCAACCAATCCTCTGTCACGTTGATGGTGAGTGACACTTCAAAAAACAGCACGTGACAGGAATCAACCAATCCTCTGTCACGTTGATGGTGAGTGACACTTCAAAAAACAGCATGTGAGAGGAATCAAACACTAGGCGAACTTTGAAAGAACACTCTTCGTCACTCTCCTAGCATCTTGGGGGGGAAAAATGGAGAAAGAAAAAAACAGACAAAACAGGGACAGGGACAGAGAGGCAGAGGGTACAGACAGACAGAGAGGGTAAGAGAGGACAGATAGACGAGACAGACAGACAGAGACAGAGAGGGTAAGAGGTACAGACAGATAGACAGAGACAGACAGACAGAGACAGAGAGAGAAGAGAGAGACAGACAGACAGAAAGGCACAGGAGAGAGAGAGAGAGAGAGAGAGAGAGAGAGAGAGAGACAGACAGACAGACAGAGAGAGAGAGAGAGAGGAGAGAGAGAGAGACAGACAGACGGACAGACAGACAGAGAGTGCAACAGAAAAGAAACATCTCATACCAATGGAAGATGGTCTCCAAACGAACGATCTGAGAGCAACAGCAGTGAGCAGCCCTCTTTTTTTTTTCTGATGGAACCTTCAGACACTACTACATCTCCCACGGTCTGACAGAACATGAAAAAGACGAGCAAAAACAAAACAATACAAAACGACAACAACAACAAAAAAGCACATTGGGCAGCAAGGCAACTGTCTTGTCCATCCAGTCCACTGGCGGACCTTGGGCGCTGGGTCAGGAGGGGGTTGAAGAAGACAGTAAGTATCCACGCTAGACAGACACAGGCCAGCGTGTAAGACAGAGAGCGGCAAACGGCAACAGGTACAGACAGCTTGATCAGGGGAGGGGGGTGAAGGGGTTGAGGGTGTGCAATATGTATACATACATTATTTTAGGATGGTGAGCATCTCCTTGGGGGAAACGTTGGGTTGGGGTTTTTTCCTAGTAGGCCCCGTTCTTCCTCTTCTCTCTCTCTTCTCTCTCTCTCTCTATCTCTCTCTCTCTCTCTCTCTCTCGCTCTGTGTGGGTGTGTGGTGTGTGCGTGTGTGGTGTGTTGTGTGTGTGTGTGTGCTGTGTGTGTGTGGTGCTGTGTGTGTGTGTGTGTGTGTGTGTTTCTTGTTGTCGTGTCTGTCTGTCCGTCTATGTATCTGTCTCTCTCATGTGTGTGTGTGTGTGTGTGTGTGTGTGTGTGTGTGTGTGTGTGTAACTGAGTGAGTGAGTGAGTGAGTGAGTGAGTGTGTGTGTGGTGTGTGTGTGTGTGGTGTGTGTGTGTGTGTGGTGTGGTGTGTGTGTGTGTGTGTGTGGTGTGTGTGAGTGAGTGAGTCAGTGAGTGTCAGTGAACGTGAGTGAGTGAGTGTGTGTGTGTGTGTGTGTGTGTGTGAGAGTGTGAGTGTGTGTGTGTGTGTGTGTGTGTGTGTGGTGTGTGTGTGGGTGTGGGTGTGTGTTGAGAGAGAGAGAGAGAGAGAGAGGAGAGAGAGGAGAGAGAGAGACAGACAGGACAGACAGACAGAGGACAGACAGACAGACAGAGAGAGAGAGGAGAGAGAGAGAGAGAGAGAGAGCAGTGTTTGCAGAGAGGGAGATGGAGAGTTTGGCAGAAAGAGAGAAGGCGGCTGGCAGCGTTACGCCGGCAGGGAACCTTCGGGGGAAGGTCCTTGATCCACCGTCCTCACTCGCGGGACGATGTCATCACAGAACGAGAGAGAGAGAGAGAGAGGAGAGAGGAGAGAGAGAGAGAGAGAGAGAGAGAGAGAGCGGAGAGAGAGAGAGAGAGAGAGGGAGAGGAAGGGAGGGGAGGGAGGGAATGGGTAGAAACAGACTTGAGAGAGTGAAAGGAGGAAGGGGAGGGGGGGGGGGGTGCACGTGGGGGAGTGAGAGAGAGAGAGAGAAAAAAGAGAGGGGAAGAAGGGAAGGGGAGGGGGGAGTGGAGGAGAGAAATAGAGAGGAGAGAAGAGAGAGAGAGAGAGAGAGGGGGGGGGAGAAGGGAAGGGGAGGGGAGTGGAGGAGAGAAAATAGAGAGGAGAGGAGAGAGAGAGAGAGAGAGAGAGGGGGGGACGGAGAGAGAGAGAGGGGGGGGGGGGACGGATGGAGAGTCAGAGAGACAGAGGCATGGAGGTGGTGGAGGTGGTCTGGGAACAATGGAGAAAGGGGGTGGTGGGGGGGGGTGGTGGGTGGGTGTGGTGGGTTGGGGTGGGCAGTAGGGGACAAAGCGGTCGGGTACAGTGCGATCTTGTTATCATGCCCACCAACGTTGAACGGCTAGGCATGCCTGTCCGTCTGTCTGTCCGTCTGTCCCTCTGTCTGTCCGTCTATCTGTCTGTCTGTTTTTTACTGCATGTCTGTCTGTCTGTAGATGCATGACTCAAGAGCTGGCGGAACGCCACAGGGAGGAGGATGGGGTGACGGGGGGGGGGGGGGGGGGGGGGGGGGGGGGGGGATGGAGGGGGGGGGGGGGGTCAGAGGGGTGCAGACAGATTCAGCTCAGAGCGCGATGGACAGTCTGTTGGACACCCATCAATGCACTGATGGGTATAGTGAAGAGGTGTGAACAGAAAATCATTAGCCCGCAGGTAAGAGCTAATTATTAATTAAGTCCTGTGTTTTGGTGTGTATGCATGTATTATTTTTTTATGTCTGTATGCATGTATGTATGTATGTATGTAGGTATGTATGTATGTATGTTTGCATGTATGTATTTTGCATGTATGCATGCGGTGTTGTAGTATGTATGTATGTATGTATGTATGTATGTATGTATGTATGTATGTATGTATGTAAGCATGTAAGCATGCATGTATGTATGTATGTATGTATGTAGTATGTAAGCATGTATGTATGGATGTATGTATGTATGGATGTATGTAGGTATGTATGTATGTATGTATGTACGTGTTTAGCACGAAAGTAGTTGTTCTAGTAATAGGTTTACTAGGCATGGTTCATTAAAGCGCGGTTTGACCAAATGTGAAGAAATCGCAAAATACTTAAGCATCGTGTGTCATGATGGGTCTAGCGCGTGTCTGGTCAAGGCGGAATCACCTCATGAAAACGCCGAGAGACGAGAGAGAGAGGAGAGAGAGAGAGACGCTGAGAGAGAGGAGAGAGACGGAGAGATGAGGACCGAGAGAGAGAGAGTTGTTGACAAGTGAATGCATGGAAGAAATTGATATGTATGAAACAGTCAGTCATTTACCGCTTCGATCTGTGGTGCACACTGCAGCATGGTTGAATGAGTCAAGCTACGGACGGAATGGAACTGAACAGAACAGGGAAGCCCTGAGATCGGAGAAATAAGCCACAGTGGGTTCGGCCTTGGTTCCCACTGTTCTGAAGGTTGTTTTGGCCTGACTGAAGACGATCAGTAGGTCTAAACACGTAACGTCAGTGTTGCAGTTTGTTTCGTTCCTTCATCTGGCGGCTCAGTGATTCCATTCGTTTTTTTGTTTTTTTTTTTTTTTTTTTTTTTTTTTTTTTGTTATTTTGTTATTTTGCACTGATTCTTGTTGCTGGTCTGACCAGCGCTGCGTAGTGTGTCCAGCCAGTAAGTTCAAACCATACAAGCACACCCTCTGTAGACAGCAGGCCGGCTTTGAATGAACGGCGACCAAGCAGAAACTGGCGCACACGTGTGTATGCGCGCAGGAGACAGACAGACAGAAAGACAGACCGACAGACAGAGACAAAGACAGAGAGACAGCGAGACAGACGGACAGATATGGAGGCAGAGAGAGACAGGCAGATAGAGGGACAGCGAAACAGAGGTAGACTGACGGCGACATAGAGACAGTCATACAGAGAGGCAGAGGAAAAAGAGAGAGAGAGCAGAGAGAGAAGAGAGAGAGCCGTGAGGAGAGAGAGAGAGAGAGAGATGGGGGCTTTGGGGAAGCCGGAAGACAGACAGACAGACAGGAAGATGAACAGAGAGACAGACAGACAGACAGAGGGGCAAATCAACCCATGGGTTCAGCCCATCCCAATATACAGCTGGTCTGGCCTGGAGGTGGGTTGGTTATCTGTGTGAGCGAAGGAGACACCGATAAAGGCGAGAAGTGGGGGAAGACATGGAGAGATACCAATCCCCGCCCGTCTTCATCTCTGGCTTGTTTACACCACAATGCTTCTCTCATTGCCCAACGTTTGTCCAAAGAAGGATAACTCGCTAGCTGTTGAATTGTGATTTGTGTTTTTCTCTAACTGAGTTACCTGTGGATAAATGTAATAGAGTCGGATCTTATAATAATCAGTGGTTGTGTGTGTGTGGTGTGTGTGTGTGTGTGTGTTGCTTGTGTGCGTGTGCAGTGCGCGCGCGCGCACACGCGCGCGTTTGTGTGTGTGTGTGTGTGTTGTGTGTTGTTGTTGTGTTGTGTGTGTGTGTGTGTGTGTGTGTGGTGTTGTTGTGTTGTTGCTGTGTGTGTGTGTGTGTGTGTGTGTGTGTGTGTGTGTGTGTGTTGTTGCTGTGTTGTGTGTGTGGGTGTGTGTGTGTGTGTGTGTGTGCTGAAAGGTCATGTTGATGGAAGCAGCCACATGCAGTCTGGTGCCCGGCATTTCAAAGCCATGACGCCACTCTGAACACAGGGGTAGTTTGCTAAAGGTCACAGGGACACATTGCTCCTGACATATTTCGGTGAACAGGCCAGTTAAATGGGAATTTCGGAGTAGAGAAGTATCTGGACGGTTCTCACCATTAGAGGAGGTTATTTTGTAGTTTCAAAAATATTTTACAGGGACATTTCAAACACACACACACACGCACGCACGGCGCGCGCGCGCGCACACCACACACACACACACACACCACACACACAACACACACACACACACCACAGGCACACGCACGCCCGCACGCACGCACGCGCGGCCGCACCCCCATTCCCTCCCCCCCACACACACACACACACGCACACACACCACGCACGCACGCACGCACGCCACAAGACACACACCACACACACACACACACACACACACACACACACACAAGAGTCGGGGGGAGGATGGAGAGAGAGCGAGAGAGAGAGAGAGATTGAGGAGAGAGAGAGGAGAGAGAGAGGACTGAAGAGAGCGAGGAGAGAGAAGGGCGGCCGGCGGAATGAAAGACAGACAAATGAACAGACACTGGCAGATTGACAGACAGACAGGACAGACAGACAGACAGACAGAGCCAATCACCCCTCAGATAGCTATAAATTATTCTTGTCCTAATCCTGATCCTTCCTAGGTCAAACACTGGGCGGGCTCCCACTCACCACAGCGCCCCCCACCCCCCCCCCCCCCTCTCTCTCCTCTCTGTGCAGGGCAAAGGCCCATCACTCTGTCGACACAGCTCCCATCGCGGTTGTTTGCCCTGAGAGACGCGCGCGCTCAGTGTGAAGGCCAGGGGCTATGAATAGTCTATGAGGGGGAGGGGGGGGGGGGGGGGGGGGGGGGGGGGGGGGGGGGGTTGTGCGTGAATGGGTCACGAGAAAAAAAGGTGCCGGAGTACGAGCGGGATTCCTGGGGGTTTCTGGAGCGCGCGCGCGCGCGCGCGCGCGTGTGTGGTGTGTGTGGTGTGTGTGTGTGTGGTGTGTGTGTGTGTGTGTGTGTCCCTTTCCCGCCCTATCTCCCCCCTGGTCTGTCCCCTCTTGCGAGCAGAATTCTTCATCGCATGGACCAATTTCCCATAAACACCGTCGTGAAACCCATCACCTCGCTTACTAACTGAATATAGCGCGCACAGCCAAGATCACCACTCCTACACCTTCCCCTCCACTCACAGTGAAACATGTTCTTTCGGAGAGTTGGGACTTCCATGACATAAGATATAAACATCACACCGCAGACTCCATGAAAATCTTCTTCAGAGATGTCCCCACCTGATGTGATCTTTGAATTTCTGAAAAAAAAAAAAAAAAAAAAAAAAAGATTAACTTTTTTTTTTCATGTGACCTAAGATTTTACAGAAGAAGAAGTCTTTTCAACAAATTCCCGGTGTGTTTTTAGAAGGTCTATGTAGTGTGAATGAGCGTGTTTTGTTTTTGTTATGACTTGTGGGTTGACTAACATGCGGTGACAGCCCTAACATGGCCCTTCGCGGTCGACTGGGCTGCAAGCAACATTACCTTGACTATCTCGTGCACAAAGTGCAACGAGCTAAGATATTGGCGTCGTGTCTAGTGGCAACGTTTGTTTCCAGAGGCCATCTCAGGCAAGCAAGACCACGTCCGACTTGAAGAATAAGCGATTATAGGTCAACAACAACAACAACAACAACAAAAAAAAACAACAACAACATCATTATCGCCATCAAAAAACACAACAACAACACACAACAGCAAAAACAACAACAACATCATCATCATCGCCATCAACAACAACAACACAACAACAACAACAACAACGGCAACAACGACAACATTTTCGAAGGGCTTTAGGGGAGATCGTAGACCTCAATCGAGATGCACGCGGATTCTAAATCCTCTTTTCCACCAGGATCCGCACCACCAATCCATATTGGGGTTAGTTTAGGGGCCCCCTTCCATCCATCTGCCTGATTTTCCTTCAAATCGATTCATCAGTTTTCACGTCACTTTGCCGACCGACAGAGAAACCGAAAGACACGGGTGAAAACACAACCACCTAGGAGGAAGAAACAACAACAACAACAACAACAACTACAACAACAGCAGCAACAACAACGACAGCAACACCAACGTATACATTTCAACTGGAAATTAATATCCAGGTCGACTCTTTCTGATACAAGCAGGTTTTTTCTTAATCGTTCACGGTTTATGTAACATTTTTTTCTCTTTCAACAACAAACAACAACAAAACAAACAAAGCACACACACACCACACACACACACACCACACACACACACACACGAACAAACCAAACGAAAGGAAGAAATAAGGGTTAAAATATTTTCACGTAAACTAGTATATCAATCTCAATTATTCTTTTAGACAGACAAGACAGACAGACAGAGACAGAGACAGAGAGAGACAGAGACATAGAGAGAGAGACAGAGAGAGACAGACAGACAGACAGACTGCCAGACGGACGGACAGATAGACACAGAGAGTGTGAGAGACAGAGACAGTGAGACAGAGAGGAGAGAGAGAGAGAGAGAGAGAGAGAGGAGAGAGAGAGAGAGAGAGGGGGGGGGGGGGGGGCAGACGAAAAGAAACGGAGATGTTGAAGAGATCTGGTCATAAGAAGAGCATCAAAAGCCTTTCAGTTTTTTGACGGTGGCAAACGGAAGAGTTGTATCCCCTGAGTCATCCAAAGTTATGCGCCCTCTCTCTGTGTCTCTGTTTGTCAGTCTGTCTGTCTGTCTGTCTGTCTGTCTGTCTGTCTGTCCTCTCCTCCCCCCCCCCCCCTCTCTCTCTCTCTCTCTCTCTCTCTCTCTCTCTCTCTCTCTCTCTCTCTCTCCTCTCTCTCTCTCTCTCTCTCCTCTC
>JADBJO010002951.1:192500-205000 GCA_016801955.1 Conus betulinus
GCCCTGTCATACAATCTCAGACCGAAATGGAAATCCGTAGCACCATCTTCCTTATCATGGTCCTCATTGAGCAGCATTAATTTTTTTTTAAAAAATGCTTAAATTATTTAACCTTAATGCCTGCTCTCATGGTGACCTCAGTTTTTGATTAGTTAGCGATGTCTATGGCCTTGGTTTGATTCTGTCGGGAGCACCGGCATCGGCTAGTTAATGGGATTGTCGCTGGGCGGACGTGGTGGCGCCCTCAGGAGGCAGAGTTCACTCTCGCCGGTTCCACGACTGAGCCATTATTGTTGTCAATATGGAGCTTAGTAGGTGGTGTCCTGCGTATGTTAGATCAGAACAGGCGCCACTGAACACCACCAAAGTAACTCGGCAACAGTGCAGTGTCTCCTCCTGTGGGTTGCCTTTGACGGCCTTGACATTGACTGCTACCTGTGGATTGCCGGTGTCAGGGACGGGCCAGTCTGTGGCTGTGGACAGAGAGGGGGGGGGGGAAGAGGGGGGGGGGGGGGGGGGGGGGGGGGGGGGGGGGGGGGGGGGGGGGGGGGGGGGGGGGGGGGGGGGGGGGGGGGGGGGGGGGGGGTGGGGGGGGGGGGGGGGGGGGGGGGGTGGGGGGGTGAGGGGAAAGGGGGGGGGGTGGGGGGGCAATGCCACTGATGTGGCACAGAAGACGGGATGATTGGACAATAAGAGAAAGAAAATGCACAGCAGAAAAACCGCAGCATTCATCTTCATCGGATCTCAGCATCATGCAGAAAGTCTCTATTTCTATGGCCCATCATCTTCATCAGCTCTCAGCATCATGCAGAAAGTCTCTATTTCTATGGCCCATCATCTTCATCGGATCTCAGCATCATGCAGGAAGTCTCTATTTCTATGGCCCATCATCTTCATCGGATCTCAGCATCATGCAGGAAGTCTCTATTTCTATGGCCCATCATCTTCATCGGATCTCATCGCATCATGCAGGAAGTCTCTATTTCTATGGCCCCTCCGTGTCCTGCCATCGTGGTGACCTTCGTTTCGAGGTCTTCTCCTGAGTCACGCCGTTTGGAGAAATCGTGTCAAAGTCATCGGCGTCGGTGATGATCCGACGGGCCTTGGGAGGGGGGAGGGGGGGGGGGGGGGGGGGTTGACGTCCTGTCACTCTAGCTCTGCGACTTATCTCCTATTTTCATCAGCAGTGGGACCAATAGGTCGTATCACCCGTTTCCTGGGTCAGAACAGACACCTCTGAAGATCACCCAAGCGACTCGGAATCAGTGCAGTATCATCTCTGACGGGTGTCCCCAGGACGGCTGATACGGACTGTTCCCCGTGGATTGTCCGTGCAGGGATTGTTGCGGAACAAAACGTGGGTGCGGCCGTGTTTGGCTGGGCGTGCTTTGCACGAGTTGATGTGAATTCTTGTTACCACATGTGCACACGTGAACATATACGTGTGAGTGCACGTAACAAGTGCAAGTGTTGGACCGGTAGGAGCGTTGCTCTGTCTTGTGCGATTTCATAATAGCGACAGGTCATGTATTTCAAGTATTGAGAACAAAGATCTATGTCTTTAAAACCACATATGGAGACGAATACAGAACAAAAGTGTGCATAAACAGTCACATGCACACTCCAACATCGGCAGAAGATCTCGAATGCCTTGATACATGATATGCCACACGATGTTTCAAACCTATATACATCTAGCGGCAGGAAGACACATCAACTATCTCGAAGCCAGTCATGTGTTTATAGAGGCCAGACAACATAACACTGCATAATGCATTACCGACGAAAAGCCAAGCACCAGCTCCGAATTTCTGCAATATTCCAAATACACATTCGAAAACAAAAATCACTGCAGTAGATCAGGAGACCATAAGCTGTGCACATGCATCCTTCTTCTCCTGTGGGCCCAGTGCTTATTATCAACCCTGAAAAGAAAACGCAGGGCAATGACGGAATAGCTGCTCAATCACAGACTACTTTAGAAGACAAGCCATGCTCGTGACAGTGGAAAACACATCATGAACGTGCAGAGGGTGTGCACGTGAACACTGTCCACGTTTTGCTCAGAGTGAAAATGCTTAAGACGGAGTAATTAGGGCTGATACGATCAGGCCTTCAAGAGGCCAGTCCGAAAAATTCCGTTTTCGTGGTTCTTCGGTAGAAAACAAAAGGATACAACCAAAGACGACACAGGACAACACGATACAAACACCAACAGGCGCAGGACAACATCACACAACCACCAACAGGCGCAGGACAACACGACACAAACACCAACAGGCGCAGGACAGTCATGTCCAGTTACCTGAGGTCAGCCTCATGTTGTGGAAGCCAGACGGCGACAGAATTCTTCAGAGTTTCGTCGATGAAGGGGATCCAACGTAGTCTGGGATCACCCTCGTCCATCCCCGGGCATTGTCTCCCCTGCCTCCCGTTCTTCTCGTGCTTTCTTTGTTGCTCACCCTTTCTGTCACCTTCTGTGGGGTTTTTTTTTTTGTTTTTTGTTTTTTTTTGTTTTGTTTTTTTTTTGCTTTATTTCTTTCCCTTTATCCAGTCGTCTGTCTGGTTCGTTTCGATGTTCGCAGGGTTTCAGTTTGTGTCGTGGTCATCAGAGTATAGTCATGCAGGTCAGAGATCACATCACAGGCGACTGACTCGTCGGACGATTCGTTCGGTCAACCGTTCATGTATCTGTTTACTTACCTATTCACTTATCTGTTCATCATTTCATTCATTTGTTATCTATTGATACATTTCCTCTAACGTAATTTCTTCGTATGTCCCGCCCCCCCCCCCCCCCCCCCCCCCCCCCCCCCCCCCCCCCCCTTCTTTATACAGGACTTGGATAAGTCTAGGTGTGGCAATGTAATGACAATGTCAATTAAGGTAAAGAGTTTGCCATTCTTTCACTGATGACCCCTTTGTTATGGCGTGTGTGTGTGTGTGTGTGTGTGTGTGTGTGTGTGTGTGTGTGTGTGTGTGTGTGTGTGTGTGAGAGAGAGAGAGAGAGAGAGACGGAGGGAGGAGGGAGGGAGGGAGACAGAGACAGAGAACTAGACAGACAGAGACACAGAAACACTTCAGACTCTAGAGATAGGAAGGGAGGAAGAGAGGGTGAGGGAGATGGAGGGAGAATGAGAGAGAGAGAGAGAGAGAGAGAGAGAGAGAGAGAGAGAGAGAGAGGGAGAGAGAGAGAGAGAGACAGAGAGAGAGAGAGACAGACAGACAGACAGACAGACAGACAGAGACAGAGACAGACCGACAGAGAGTAAGAGACAGACAGACCGACAGGCAGAGGCACACACAGAGAGAGAGAGAGAGAGAGAGAGAGAGAGAGAGAGAGAGAGAGAGAGAGAGAGAGAGAGACTCGACTCGGTCTCCTGACCTTGGTTAGATCCACAGCCTTAACAGCCGAGTAGCGTGCTCTAATGCCCTAACAAGAAGAGCATGGAGACGCCTCACCAGCCAGAATAAGCGCTGTTTTTTTTGCAACCACTCGTTAGGGATTTCCCAAGGTCAAGAACCCGTCCGAAATAATTACAGGCTGCACACCAAAAATAATGTGCCCAGGCCTTGCTTAAGGAGTGGAGTATTTATAGACTAGTACAATCAGATTGTTTTTATCATCTTTATTGTGTCTGAAACTTTATGCTCCTCATTTTTCTTCCATATGGCCATCAAGGTAAGAGTCAGGTGGCTGCAAGTAACAAAACAAAAAAAAAAAAAAAAAAAAAAAAAAAAAAAAAAAAAAACAAACAAGCAAACAAACAAAACAAAAAATCAAAGGAATGGGACTATTTGGGGGCTTCTATCAGCGCAAAGATAGGGTCACGACTGAGTGCATAGGCCTAAAATATGACGTCAACTAAGCGAAACATCATGTACTGGCAAATTGTATGTGATGTCATCGTGGAATCCCCCCCCCCCCCCCCCCCCCCCCCCCCCCCCCCCCCCCAACAAGGGATATAATTGGTGGGAGTGTGGTTCTTCAATTTTGAGTTTAACATTAAATGCTGGCTAAAAGTTATGGTAGACCTCTTAACGTGTATTATGTGGTGATTTGGATCGAAATCCTAAATGCGGCGTGTGTCCACAGTGTACCGCATGGGAGGCCATTTTCCATTTTGCGGTGCGCAACGATTGTGTCCCTTGATTTGGTTCTGTATTTCCTAGAATCAGTAGAGTTCGTGGATTCCAGCCTTCTTAGCAATTTAGCATAGTTTTGCTGAAACTGTTTTTTTTTTTTTTTCCCTGGATATGGAGTCTCTCTCTCCTCTCTCTCTCTCTCTCTCTCTCTCTCTCTCTCTCTCTCTCTCTCTTCTTTTTTTTTTTTTTTTTTTTTTTTTTTTTTTTTTTTTTTTAAAGCCGACAGGTCAAATTTACTACTGTTTTGGTAGCAGGTCATTGCATACAAACTCACATCCAGTAATTTGGCTATAAAAAAAGGGCACCGTGTACACGGCTGGGCTAAACATCACTGAAAATAAAAACCGAAAGTATGGGTTGTGATTGAAAAAAAAAAAAAAAAAAACAAACACACTCGCGCGCTTCATCTTATTTAACGTTTTTGTGGCGAGTGGACGAATGTTTGCCATATATTCATCTACACATTCCTGTTTTAAGCTATGTATTCAAGTTAGCGATTTATGCATTCACTCTTTCGTTATTTACGTAGTTAGTGTGTTTTTCCCCTCCCCATTTTTTTTTTTTTTTTTTTTAATTTGGTGTGTGGTGTGTGTGTTGTGTGTGTGTGTGTGTGTGTGTGTGTGTGTGTGTGTGTGTGGTGTGGTGTGTGTGACCCATTATCCTCCCCCCGCCTCTCTCTGTCACTGCCTCTTTCTCTTTGTAACACATGCTATTGACCCTCCGCTCATTGTCTGGTTCTTTGTTGACAACTCGTCTCTCTCATTCCTCTCTCTCCTCTCTCTCTCTCTCTCTTGTTCTCCTCCACTCTCTCTCTCATCCATCCTCTCTCTCTCTCTCTCTCCTCTCTCTCTCTCTCTCTCTCTCTCTCCCCTCACGCCTCTCTCCTCTCTCTCTCTCTATCTCTCTCTCTCTCTCTCTCTCTCGTCCCTGCGTCCTTTATCTCCAACCGTTTCCAGACTACAAATGCCCAGACTGAATCAAAGAGAAACCAAAGGGAGCAATTTTATTGTCCGGGGCGCACGACAGGTTGCAGTCCCTTTAATTACTTTGGGGAGTAATTAGTTGTTGCCGATAATGTGGCAGACTGACAGGGACAGAGAGAAGGCCAGAGAGACAGACAGACAGAAAGACGACCGACACAGAGAGAGAGAGAGAGAGAGAGAGAGAGAGAGAAGAGGGAGAGAGAGACGAGAGAGAGAGAGAGAGAGAGAGGAGGGAGGGGGAGAGAGAGGAGGAGACAGAGAGAGAGAGAGAGAGAGAGAGGAGAGAGAGGAGAGAGAGAGAGACGACAGACAGACAGACAGAGACAGGACAGACAGACAGAGAGAACGAGAGAGAGAGAGAGAGACAGACAGACAGACAGACAGACAGACAGACGACAGACAGAAGAGACAGACGAGACAGAGAGACAGGACCGACAGACAGACAGGACAGAACAGATAGACAGACAGACAGGACTGGCAAAGCGAGTTTCACACATGTTTTTTTTTCCCCACACAAACCCTATCGGCAATAAGAATGAAGAGGGCTATATACCATCGGTCGGAGAGCCTTTGGATAAATAAGGACCCACAGGACACTAGCACCACGGAGATCGCCATTAGCTTGGTCTGTTATCTCGTTTTCCCTGCATCATTCCCTGGCGGCTGGAGTGCCTCTTTTGAGTACAGTACTATCAATTCCTTTTTCGTTTTTCTGTTTTTTTTTGGTTTTTTTTTTTTTTTTTTTTTTTTTTTTTTTGACTTTCCAGTGACTGGATTCCCCCCCACCCCCCCCCTTTTTTTTTTTTTCACCCCACACCACCCCCTTTTTTTTTTTTTTTTTTTTAAAGTGATTGCAAGATGATCTTGGCTCGATCTACCTCTTGGCCTATCTTCAGCTTGTTCCCTAATTGGAAGGCACTTTGCTCCTACCCCCCCCCCCCCTCAACCCACCCCCCCCCCCCCCCCCTCCCCCCCCCACCCCCCCCCCCCGCTCCCCATCCACCCCTGCCACCCCTGCTCCTTGGTGGTCTCTTTGTCCCCACCTATCTCGGCTGCATGGAATGATGTGGGGTTTGTGCTCCCCCTACTTTTCTCAAGGTGCGAGTGCCCCCCCCCCCCCCCCCCCCCCCCCCCCTTTTTTTTTTTCTCATTTATTTATCATTATTATTATTAATTTAATTTTTTTTTAATCGTGAAACACAGATGTTTATTCCCCTGTTATTTCTCCTGTCAGGGTTTACTATTTCTAATTTCAACAACAGCTTTAGTCGGGTGGTGGTAGTGGTGGTGGTGTTGTGTGTGTGTGTGTGTATGTGTGTGTGTGTGTGTGTGTGTGTGGTGTGTGTGGTGTGTGTGTGTGTGTGTGAGAGAGAGAGAGAGAGAGAGAGAGAGAGAGAGGGGAGAGAGAGAGAGAGAGGGAGAGGGAGAAAGAGAGAGAGAGAGAGGAGAGAGAGAGAGAGAGAGAGGGGTAGGGGACAGAGAGAGATGAGGAGAGAGAGAGAGAGAGACAGAGAGGAGAGCGAGAGAGCAGAGATTTTCGAGAGAGAGAGATTTCCAGAAGAGAGGAGAGAGAGAGACGATCTCCTCTCTCAGAGAGAGAGAGAGAGGAGAGAGAGTCGTGTGTGTGTGTGTGTGTGTGTGTGTGTGTGTGTGTGTTGTGTGTGTGTGTGTGTGTGTGTGTGTGTGTGTGTGTGCTAGTTACTGTGATTGTTCATGCCCCCCCCCCCCCCCCCCCCACCCCCCCCCCCCCGCCCTTCTCTCCCTGTTCTCCCTTTAAGCTGTCAATACTGAAACCATCGTAAACGTATCTCCCCTCTCAGGGGCATATAACTAAAAGGATTTCTCGCCCTTTACACGACCACGTGCCACTTCAGGTAGCCAGTGTCTATTTCACGTCTGACAGACAAGCACAGCGTGTGACGGACAGACTGACAGACACTCACAGGTGGGCTGAACACTGTACACACCCCCCCCCCCCCCCCCCCCCCCCCCCCCCCCCCCCCCCCCCTCTCACCCCTAGATATCAGTCCACGTGTCAGGCATTCACGACAACACCGGACAGTTTGTCAGAGCTTGCTCATGGTCTGGTCTGGCACCGGCTTACAGTGCCCTATCATGTGAAAGACATAGGAAGAGACACAATTAGCCGAAGGTTCACCCACAATTCGAAAAAAGAAAAAAAAAAAAAAAAAAAAAAAAAAGTAAAAGGTCATCAAACAATACACGAGTCACCGATGATGTTTCCAAGGCCCGGTGCGACAGTGGGTTGGTGGTTGAGACACGATGATAGCGGAGCTCGGTTCGATTCTCACTGCCGGTCCAAACACCTTCACCTACACCTTCCGGGTCGTTCTAGGATAAGACAACTCTTGCACCTACCTACGTAAGCACTCTCCACACGCTTAAAAAAAAAAAAAAAAAAACAAAAAAAAAAGATTAAACAACGAATCAACGACTCCAGTTCACCACATGTATGAAAACAGATACATAAATAAATAAGTAAATACATAAATAAATAATGAACAAATAAATAAATAAATACATAAATGAATTTAAAAAAAAAAAGAATAAATAAATGAATGAATAAGCAACAGATAGGCAAAACATATAAGTACTTGAGTGGATGAATAGATAGATAAATAGATCATTAAACAAACAATTAAATAAATAAATGAATAATAAATAAATGAATAAAATAAATAAATAAATAAAATCACGATCATGTAAAACAATCACCCTTGCTAGTATCAAGCCGTCTCCGTTCACCACCGTCCACCTGAAAAGCTGTGTGTGTGTGTGTGTGTGTGTGTGTGTGTGTGTGTGTGTGTGTGTGTGTGTGAGTCCCCAGCAGCAACAATCCCACCCGCGAGTCGACAACCACCACCACCAGCACTAAACCTGCCCTGTCAGTTGCAGTGACAGCAGCACCAGCATTAGCAGCAGCAGCAGCAGCAGCATGCATTGAGCAGGGAGCCGTCACGGCGGCATTGGCGCCGAGAGCCGATGTAACACGATGATGAAGGGGGAAATGCTGTGTGCGGGCGCAGTACGAGCAGCAGTCAAGAGCTCGGCCACTCTAATCACTGAGGACAAACATACAGCCAGACCTCTAAATGACACAACGTTGTTGCTGCTGCTGGCCGGGGTGGTGGTGGCGGTGGTGGTGGTGGCGGTGGTGGTGAGCCCGCAGCGACTCTTGTAGAGTGGTTCTTCCTCCCCCCCCCCCCCCAACCCCCCTTATTTATGTGTGTGTGTTTGTTTAATTCTGCCTTTTTTTCTTTTTTCTTTTTCTTTCTTTCTTCAGCACTGATATGGCCCTTTACGGCCGGCTGGGCGAGAAGCAATATTACCTTTCTCTCTCTCTCTCTCTCTCTCTCTCTCTCTCTCTCTCTCTCTCTCTCTCTCTCTCTCTCTCTCCTTCTTTTTCTTCTTTTCTGTTCTGTTCTGTTCTGTTCTGTTCTTTCTTTCTTTTTTCTTTCTTTTCTTTTCTTTCTTCTTTCTTTCTTTCTTTCTTCTTTTTTTCTTTCTTTCTTTCTTTTCTTTTCTTTCTTTTTTTTTTTCTTTCTTTTTCTTTTTTCTTTTTTCTTTCTTTTGTCTTTCTTTACTTTCATTAAAAAACAAAATCAGTTAGTTTAGTTAGTTAGTGATCTATCTATTTATTTAATTGTTCGTATTTTTGTTTATCCCATATATAAAAATCTCTACCACTGCAGATATGAAGACTTATCACACACCACAACACACCCACCCACACACACACACACACACACACACACACACCACACACCCTATTTCTACAATCTAAGACATAAGAGCAAGCTTTGTTTATAATTTAATATTTATTGCAGCCATTGCAACACCTGGCTGCTCTGTAAGTTGCTGGAATGGTGCTCGGTACTTATCCTTGGGAATTTATTAGTTTATTGTAATTTAGTCCCTTGCGGATTCATTCCAAGAACTGGCCCTCAGCACTTGTGTCTTAAGAGGTTATCGTTTTATATTTTCTACTTTTCACAAGAAAATGTAGCTTGTTTTGCTCTTTTATAATTTTGTTTTGCTTCTTAGGTGGCACCTTTGGTTGTTTTTTCAAAACTCAACAAACATACTACAGTACTGCACACCAGCTTTTTCTGGCATAGTCTTCTTCTTAAAAGCGAAAAGGCAGAAAAGTGAAATTACCACTTTCTGTGGTTACCGATAAAAAACAATCAACAATCAGGTTTTTGGGAGAAATAATTAAGTTTTCAAATACCGTCTGACCAGGAGTTATATGTTATTGAGCCCCATTGGAGACTGTCTTCCGCTTTGGAGACTATAAATTTATAGAAAGTTCATTTTGAGAAACATTTTTATTCCCATTAAAGCACATGCTGTCAGTTACACAGAATATCTACCATTGCAGATATGAAGACTTCTGACCCCAGGATTTTTACAATCTAAGACATAAAAGCAAGCTCTGTTTATAATTACACACCATAATATATATATATAGAGAGAGAGAGAGAGGATGTGTGTGAGCATTTCATTTTTTGGGCGTACGTGAATGTGTGTGTGTGTCATTTTCCCCTTTTCTTCCTGTCGATTTTTCTTTGGTTATTCAATTCCTTCTCACCTTTCAGTATTTCCGTTCCATCCACTATTTTTTCCTGTGTTTATTTATTTTTTTTTTGTTATCAGAGCTGCCAACCTCTGAAGAGATACGAGAGGATTTTTTTTTTCTTCTGAAAATTGAAAGGAATTTCAAACAGGTGAGGACAAAAAAACAGCTGTCACACTCAAAGCAAAACAATCACATTGCAGACGCTTCTTTTTCTTTCATCTTAGCAAGTGCTTTCATGGAATCACTGTATTGACCAGTGCAGTAGTAGTTTTTTTTTTTTTTTTTTTAGGAAGAATGGCAGAGTGGTTAAGAGGTTCGCCTGCCAATCCAACATGTGAGAAGTGCGGGGGTTCGAGCTTCTCGTCCTTTCATTCCCAGTGTGAATGAGACAAATCGAACTGACGTCAAGTCTATCAGATGGGGACTATAAGCGAGTCGGACCCGTGTGCCTTCCCTGACCCCCTGCACACGTTAAAGAACCCACAGCAGTTGAAAAAAAAAGCAGGGGGGGGGGGGGGGGGGGGGTTCTGCCCTGGTAAAATTGACGTAATTGAAGATAGCCGCCTGTTATATTCTTAGCAAGCCACAAACAATTGTCACTTACTGGTTATCGTGTGCCATCGTGTACCGGTGGAAATGGAGGACACGTATAAAAGGAACATCGTATAATCCTATGTGAGAAATCGTATACATCCTATGTGAGAAAACTGGAGGAATGAGATAAATGAAAATGAGTGACTGATATTTGAATGGTACGGGAAACGACTGAATGAGCGCCAGTAGGCTGCTGTTCGGCTGGCTCTACCTTGGTAGGCAGCCCGTTGAGTGAATGAGGTAGTGTGTTTATTGTAAAGCGCTTAGAGCTTGGTCTGTGACCGAGGATGGGCACTATATAAATACCCAATATAATAATAATAATAATAATTATATTATTATTATATTATTATTGTTGTTGTTGTTGTTGCTGTTGTTGTTGTGTTGTTGTTGTTTTGAAGAGCTCTGTGACTAAGCTTCAACTTATACTTTGAGTCATTTCTGCACTTCAGAATTATCAGTAAGCTTACTCCTGTACGGTATGAACCAAGGAGTGACGCCTTTCCATTGTTGCTCAGGTTATTTCCTCTTCTCTCATTTTCTTTTCCTGAGTTCTATCCTTTCATTTTTTTTTAAAAATTTTCTCTTCTCTTTTTCTTTCTTTAAAATCGTGTTTCCAGTTCTTTTCTTTTTCTCTTTGTTTATGAATTCCTTGTTTTCTTTTTTTCACTGTCGGGTTTCTTTCCACTCTTTCTTTCTTTCTATTTTCTTTTCTCCATTCCTTCCTTCCTTTTTCCCCCTTCTTGCTATCTTATCCTTTTCTTCTGTCCGTCTTTCCTCGTCTCTTGCTCGTTTCTGTCTTTTTTTTTTTGTCCTTCGCGAGCGCGCATGCGCGTGTGCGTTTGTGTTAGTGTGTGTGTGTGTGTGTGTGTGTGTGTGTGTGTGTGTGTGTGTGTGTGTGTGTACAGGTGCGTGCGTGTATGCTTGCGATTGTATGTGTGCGCGTGCTCGCGTGCTCGCGCGCGTGCGTGCGTGCGCGTGTGTGTGTGTGTGTGGTTTTAACTTCTATTCATTATTGTTCAGTCTTATTCGTTGTTTTCTTTTCTTTCTTTTCTGTATCTATATACTTCCTGTTTTATATACTTTCTGTTCTATATACTTTCTGTTCACTATTGCCTGTGTTTGGTCTCATGGCTTGTCCCATCTTTCTTACTTTCATTCTTCCTTTATTTTTTTCTTTCCTTTCATTCATCTTTTTTTTTTCTTTAATTTCATTCTTCCTTTATTTTTTCTTTACTTTCATTCTCCCTTTATTTTTTTCTTTACTTTCATTCTTCCTTTATTTTTCTTACTTTCATTCTCCCTTTATTTTTTCTTTACTTTCATTCTTCCTTTATTTTTTCTTTACTTTCATTTTTCCTTTACATTCTTCCTTTATTTTTCTTTACTTCATTCTTCCTTTATTTTTCTTTACTTTCATTCTCCCTTTTTTTTTCTTTACTTTCATTCTCCCTTTATTTTTTTTTACATTTTCACCGGGTCTCTTTTTGTACTCCCAAGTTCTTATAGAACAGGGAGTACTTTACAATGGGAACGAAGAAATACTGTGTGTGTGTGTGTGTGTGTGTGTGTGTGTGTGTGTGTGGTCAAAACGTGTTTCACTCGCTCCAAACAAAACTGCTAGGCCGATCTTTCCGAAAATTTGAAGATATGTTCATTATGGGTCACGGATGATGCCCGATGTTTTATTTTACCGTTGTAGCCGTTACTAAAGGCTGTAACTGCCCATAACAGTTTTTCTACTTTATGGAAAATCTCAGAATTTACTTGGCCGACCTTTCCGAAAATTTGTAGGTATGTTGATTATGAGTCACAGTTGATGGCCGATGTTACTAACGGTTATAACGGCCCAACACGGTTTTTTCCTCTTTATGGAATATCTCACGCGTATTCAAGATAAACTGGAAGTACGTTTTGTATGTCTTGTCTGTACTTACATATTCTCTTGTGATTTTCCTTTTCGTAATTTTCTTCTCTCTTGTTCGTTATTTAGTGACAACAGCCCATTGAGATATTTAATATAAAGAAACAGGCAAATCATTAACATCAGCTGGATGTTTTAAGGGCAAGGACAGAATCGCTCTGGAACATTGTTTTGCTGCTTGTCTAGTCGAGACAAAACCATAAGCAAAGAGACTCTGGTCCATTTAATTTTAAAAAAAAGTAATCGACATATT
>JADBJO010002951.1:210000-215000 GCA_016801955.1 Conus betulinus
TCTGTCTGTCCGTCTGTCTTCGTCCGTCCTCTCTCCTCTCTCGTCTCTCTCTCTCTCTCTCTCTCTCTTCTCTCTCTCTCTCTCTCTCTCTCCCGTTCTGCACAAGGCACTACAGAGTCCAGAATCGTCACTCTCCTCTCTTTGATTTTCTCCCCGGTTCAAACCACAAGGCACTACAGAGTTCCAGAACTCGATATTGATTTAGTGCCAGAAACCAGAATGATCTGTTCGCTACACAGAACGAATCGGTGCTACAGATAGAAAGCAACTGGGAGGAGGGGGGCGGGCGGGGGGGGGGGGGGGGGGGGTGCTATTTTCAGGCGGGGGTGGCGGAACGGAATGGGAGTTAGTGGGGGAAGGGGAGGGGGCAGATGGTGTGGGAGTGGTGGAGCAAGCTGTGAGATGATGATGGAGAAACAATGGGGAGAGAAGCGAGGGGACAGACAGGCAAAGAGGGGGGGGGGGGGGGGGGGGGGGGGGGGGGCACAGGTGGAAGACTGATGACTGACCGAGTGGTGTGCAGCGAGGGACGAGCGTGTGCGCGCGTGCGATTGGCAGGTACGCGCTAGATGCGTGGTCCCTTGAAGGTGCTTCCAAGGGAGGGAACTGGGGTGGCGCTCACTGAGCAGCCGGCCGTTAAGAAGCTGGAATTCAGCATCGAATGGAGAGTCAACTGCGTTCCAAGAGTCTCCCAGTTATCAGCGGCTTCATTCTGTGGAGGAGGTGTCCTTTCTCTTTACTCAAAGGAAGCAAAATGGGCAGCGTTTGTAAAATGTCGGTAGAGGGCGCGCTTGCTGTTACTCAAAAATGAAAACGATGTCTCTTTTCAGCATGGACGTCCGTGCGACGCTCCAGTTGGCGTCTGTGTTTCTGAGCGTTATTTTTGAAACGTGCACCGGATAAATGGCAAACAAACAAACAAACAACGATTGCCATGATTTTTTTTTTTTTTTTTTTTTTTTTTTTTTTTTTCCTGAAGAGGACCCGTGAAGTCGAAACGCGTCGTGTGTTGTCCTGTAATCTGTTTGTCTATAATGTCTTGTGAAACAACTGACGATCCTTTTTTATTTGTCAAATTTGTTTCACTATCCCCCGCCAGTGCCCTTCATTTGAAACAAGCCATTTATTGGTCAAGGTCGTCAGGGATTATTTATATACAGCTACTATGTAGATGTTTGTTTGTTTGATTGTTTTTTGTTTTTGTTTTTGATTTTGTTTTTTTTTCCTGTCCAGATTGAACCAGGGCCTAGACAAGATAAACAACAGGCGACGCACGAGAAACGCAGCGTACATGTGTTCAGGGAGGTGACGAATGACAAAAGTCAGCATCATCACTCGTGACATTACACACAGGTGATGATAGAAGTCAGCATCATGACTCGTGCCATTACACCCAGGTGAAGATAGAAGTCAACATCATGACTCGTGTCACTACACCCAGGTGAAGATAGAAGTCAACATCATCACTCGTGTCACTACACCCAGGTGAAGATAGAAGTCAACATCATCACTCGTGTCACTATACCCAGGTGAAGATAGAAGTCAACATCATCACTCGTGTCATTACACAGATGAAGACAGAAGTCAACATCATCACTCGTGTCATTACACAGGTGAAGACAGAAGTCAACATCATCACTCGTGTCATTACACACAGGTAAAGATAGAAGTCAACATCATCACTCGTGTCACTGCAGACAGGTGAAGATAGAAGTCCACGTCATCACTCGTGTCATTACACCCAGGTGTTACATGACCTGCCTCAAGTACTGTCAAAACATACAGTTGTAGTACAGTACGCAGATGATAAAATGTATGTGGACGGATGCTAATATAAAGAACAGTACTCCTGTCAGAAAACTGAAGCACATTCAAACCCTGTACCAATGTGAATTAGACAAAATAAGTCATTATATGACCCAGAATGGTCTAGTTTTTTCTCTGTTGATAAAACCCACATGATGTTTTTCTGTGCTGGTAATTCTCCCCAGAAAATGGGCGAACTTTCATATTGATGGAAGCGAACTTCAGTTTAAAGATATAGTAAAATTCCTAGGTGTATTTTTCACTGCAAAAACGTTCGTGGAAAATTCATACAGAAAATATTTTAACAAAAGCTAGAAAGTGTTTAAATATTCTCAAAATTGTTAGTAGGCACTATTGGGGTCAAGACACTCCATGTTTGATTCACCTCGCGACAGCCCTAGTCAGGTCAAAACTCACATATGCACGGGAAATATATTTTACAGCTCCAAATTATTTACTGAAGAAATTGCAAAGTGTGGACTCAAAGGCGTATAAATTAGCATTGGGTATACCTGTTCATGCTCCAACTCTAGCAACATATAAAGAAGCAGGAGTTATACCTCTAGATGATTATCGCAGGCTAGCTACTGCTAAATATGTTCTAAGAAGTAGCTCTGTTGATCATTTTAATGAAGTAGAAAGACAATTAAGATCCGACATTCACTTTCCGAAAAGGGCAAGAGAAATAAAATCACTGACAAAATTGCCGCTTATACTTCTGACATTCAAAGCAAATCAGGATTAAACGATAAAGATATATGTAGGTGCCCGCCATTCTCTCCCATTCCTTCATGGGAATGAATGAAAGCAAATTTTGATGTTGACTATGGTATTTTGAAAAAAAAAAAATAGCCCTCACTATGCAGCATTTTCTTTTCGATCGCATGTTGAAGCTCTATATCCGAACCATTTGGAGGTATATACTGACGGTTCAGTGATTAATGATGGAAATGCTGGTGCTGGATTTGTTATTCCTGGCTTAAAGAAAGAACAAGCTTATCATGTTGGAAAAGGCCATTCCTTTTTCTCTGCAGAGCTGGTAGCTATTCTCATGGCCTAAGGTATATTGCAAATCTTCCCATGATTATATTACGAATTCTTTTTTGTGTGTTGATTCAAGATCTGTTTTACTGTCGCTAACTTCAACTAAGCTAAAGGGAAGAGCTGACATTATAATTGAAATAAGGCATCTTGTTAATTTTCTAATGCAAAAAGGTTCTGATGTAACTTTTTTGTTGGGTCCCTTCTCATTGTGGTGTCCAAGCAAATGATTGGGCAGATAGAATGGCAAGGAAAGGGGCAAGGAATGCAAATGGCTGCACAACTGTAAAGATTCCATTATCTGTGTAAAGAGGGATATCATCTTCTGGAGGCAGTCTATAAAAAAAGCCAGCCACAAAGTCACAACTTTTGACAGTAAAGACTCCTTATTGCAAAAAGGTATATAAATGAGCCACGAGAAGTTAGCTCTTTATGTTACAGACTAAAACTCAATGCGTTAAAATGCAAACATATAAACGACATTAGGTGTCCCTGTGGAGAGAGAATGTTAACGTTCCATATTTTATTCTATTGTCCGTTCACAAAGCAATATTTGCCCGATTCTCTGGCAGTCAAAAACAATACTAAAGATGACGATCTCAAAGCCATTGATGATGATCAATCACTTCTTGTCACTGCAGCTAAATCTCTTCTTCGGAGTCCGGGGATATGAAATGACGGGGTATTCCTATTTGTGAAAAAATACTTATGTCATTCAGGATGATTTCAAGATCCGTCTAAAAACACTATTTTGTGAAAAGGCATCATCGTTCCGTCCCATTGGATAAGGAACCCCTTGATTTCCACAGACAAAATATTTGGTTTTGAGTTGTGCAGGCCCAAAAACCAAAGCTGCAGCCAAGGAAAAATATAACAACAACAAAAAAACAAACAAACAAACAACAAAAAACATTAATCTCAATATATACGGTTCACTTTTTGCCATTTGGGTAGATATGAAATCACTCGATCCTTCATGATTCCAGGGGCAGACCTACATGCATTCTTCTGTTTTACCCTGAGTCAGAACTGAAACCACTCACTTCTTGACTCTCAGATAAACCTAAAACTGTTCTCTCTCTCTCTCTCTCTCTCTCTCTCTCTCTCTCTCTCTCTCTCCCCTTGCCTTAGGCTTATCACGTTTGACATCGTTTTACGACGCTAGTCTTCCATTTGCCCCTTGCTGATCACCGCTCGCACATCATCCCTGCCACCCCTCTCTATGTCTGTGTTTCAAGCCAGCGCGACACTACGACTACACAACATTTACGTCATGCACCACCTGCGTGCACATTTAAAAAAAAAGAAAAACTCGATTGACTCTTATACCCCCCCCCCCCCCCCCCCCCCCCCCCCCCCCCTTTTCCTCCGTTATTCGTGGCAACAATCCTTACGTCTTCCCTACTACTAGTTACATCACTACTGTGCACGGGTCAGGGGTTTCCTACTACACAGCTGAAGGATGTTTCGTAATAGATCACGTGGCTCAACATGAATTCACACTTCAGCGCTAAAAGCCAAGCCCCTCGGCGATGTGGGAGGCAGCCATGTTTGATCAAAGCCGCCTTGCCTCATACTGTGCGATTTAAGTAGTCCACGACTCTCCGTTCAAAGCTTGGTGATTCCGACCCCGTGCAACACTCCAATCAAACTGGCTGTCACGTTTCTCTGACCATCGTTCACGTAGACAGGCACCGAAGCAAAATGCGACTTCTCACAAAAGTCACTCTGTCACTTTTCATAGAAAGCACTCCCTGAGTCTACCCTTTAGAGGGCCATATATTTCACCCCAACTCGTCAGAGAACATATGTAAATGACTTCACCGCTTGACCCGTGGGATAGATTAAATAAGCAGAATTGGTAACTCCTGGTTACCGCTAAAACCGTTCACAATTTAATCCTAGGGTACACTTGAATAAGTCACTTCTTGATTATATGGCGAAGCTAAAGCCAGCGACTTGGGGGATAGATTTAAAAACCGTCCATATCTTGTCTGTACACACCAATTCACTTCTTGGTCAAACGGGTACACCTAAACCCGTCAACCGCTAGACACTAGGGCGAACCCCCCCCCAAAACGATTCATTCTGGATTCAAAGGTATATCTGGAATCACTCGGGGCCTGATCCTGGAATAGACCGAAAACCTCTGA
>JADBJO010002951.1:235000-252500 GCA_016801955.1 Conus betulinus
CACACGCCAGATTTCGCCGTACACACTTGCTAGCAGATCTGCAGTACGTGTGTTGAAAACCTGTATTATGGGAAGGTGATGGAGTGTGTGTGGGTGTGTGTGTGGGGGGGGTGTGGGTGGGGGGGGGGGGGGGGGGGGGGGGGGGGGGGGGGGGGGGGGGGGGGGCTCAGAGAGTCTGGCGGTGCGTTGTGGAAAGCTCTGCAGAGAGGTTAAACATTCTCATGATCACGCTTCGCGCAATGTGAGACAAGCGACATTGTTATCATAGTCTGCAGACACAACACCCACACTAGGAAACGTCTACAGATCTCGTCTTCTTAGTGTCATAGATCTGCTTTGAAAGGACCAAGTTCCAGCTCTGATGTGGCCACAGTCGTCGGCTGGGCTCTAAACAGTATGATCTGTCACGACCGCGTGCACCTCTTGTTGGGAAGGGACGGGGCGATTTAGCAGATATACACACAGCGTCCTGTGGGGAAGGATTCAGCAGATATACACACAGCATCCTGTGGGGAAGGATTCAGCAGATATACACACAGCGTCCTGTGGGGAAGGATTCAGCAGATATACACACAGCGTCCTGTGGGAAAGGGACGGGGCCATTCAGCAGATATACACACAGCATCCTGTGGGGAAGGATTCAGCAGATATACACACAGCATCCTGTGGGGAGGGGACGGGGCCATTCAGCAGATATACACACAGCATCCTGTGGGGAGGGGACGGGGCCATACAGTAGATATACACACAGCATCCTGTGGGGAAGGGACGGGGCCATTCAGCAGATATACACACAGCGTCCTGTGGGGAAGGATTCAGCAGATATACACACACAGCGTCCTGTGGGGAAGGATTCAGCAGATATACACACAGCATCCTGTGGGGAAGGATTCAGCAGATATACACACAGCATCCTGTGGGGAAGGATTCAGCAGATATACACACAGCATCCTGTGGGGAAGGATTCAGCAGATATACACACAGCATCCTGTGGGGAAGGATTCAGCAGATATACACACAGCATCCTGTGGGGAAGGATTCAGCAGATATACACACGGCATCCTGTGGGGAAGGATTCAGCAGATATACACACAGCGTCCTGTGGGGAAGGGACGGGGTCATTCAGCAGATATACACACAGCGTCCTATGAGCCAGCGAGACAACCCCAACCCGTATCATCACGATCCTTACGCTGAAACTCGGAACGTGCCCCCCCCCCGGAACCCCCCCCCCCCCCCCCCCCCCCCCCCTCCCAACTTCAAGATAACGTTGATCTCTTTCTTGCTGAAGGAAATGGGCAGGTAACCAATCACCAGCTTTGTGGTCTTCTTGTTCAATAATATTGGTAGTCTGAGTAAGGAAGACATTTTGGTGAGAGAGAGAGAGAGGAGAGAGAGAGAGAGAGAGAGAGAGAGAGAGAGAGAGAGAGAGAGAGGAGAGAGAGAGAGAGAGAGTACCATAACGGCGATGAAGTATGATAACAGGAAATGTATTATTTCCCATGAATCCGGTTGCTTTGGGGATGAATTCACAATGGTGTTCCAAGTTGTTGTACTGTGCCATTTTTTTTTTTTTTTTTTTTTTTTTTTTTCTCACAAGAGGCATACACTTCACGCACATTGTACGCTTTCCGAGTTTCAACTGGTAAGCTATGCTGTTGTACAAGCGGAAATGAACTCGTCAACTGTTATTCAACTATTAGCTGGCAGACGCCATGATATTAATCCACGCCAACTAAAACAACCCAGCAAACAAAACAACATAGAAACAAACCAACAAAGAAACAAACCCAAACAACCGTTTTAGGTTCACCAGAAAAAATATGTAAAACGACAAGAAAGCAAATTGGCAAAACCTACAGCTAAAAAGTACAGTTCCCCGACCCTCAAGGAAAATAAGAAAGTCACCCGAGTCACGGTTGTCAGTCCAAAAGAAGGGTTATGACCACAGACACAGAAATCAAAGCGGGAACTCAAAAAACTCTGCGCCAATTCCAGATCAGGCATTTCAGCAGAAGTCGATGCGATGCTATGAACAATGCAGTGTATTAAGAGATAACAAAACATCATCTATGAAACAAGCTCCAATGGCTTGTCCGTGGCCACAGTTCTGTACACAACTACACCGTTTTGCTTTACTAAAACAAGCACAGTCAAGAACAAGCAAACAAACAAAGAATGAAACAAACCGAACCAACTGAACAGACAAAACACAACCACTACCACCACCACCACCACCACCACCAAAAATCTGCAAAAAAAACTAAGAAAGTATGCAATAAAAAAGACACTGCGTTCAACACATGACAATAAACGCATGTATCACACACACACACACACACACACACACACACACAACACACACACCGCACGCAACGCGCACGCACGCACGCACGCACGCACGCACGCCCGCCCGCGCGCGCACGCTCGCACGCACGCAAGCACGCACACACACACACACAACACACACACACACACACACACACACACACACACACTGCACACCAGACACCACACACACACATGGAGAGAGGGAGAGGAGAGGGAGAGAAGATTGAGATGAGGGAGAGAGAGAGAGAGAGAGGAGGAGAGAGTTGGAGGAGAGAGCAGAGAGAGAGGAGAGGGGAGACAGACCGAAGGACAGAGGCAGAGGAGAGAGTGAGACAGAGAGACAGATAGGAAGGCAGAGAGAGAGAGAAGAGAGAGACAGACAGAGAGGGGAGAGGGGGGGAGGAGGTGAGAGAGACAGACAGACCGACAGACAGAGCAGGAGAGAGATACAGAGAGACAGAAACAGAGGGGAGAGAGAGAGGAGAGAGAGAGAGAGGAGAGACAGACAGACAGACAGGACAGACAGACAGAGACACAGACAGACAGACAGACAGACATGCGGGAATAACCAATCAGTCTATTCAAACAACAACAACATGAAACGTTTGTCAATGTATCTAGAGCAATGATCAAACATTCGCAGGAAAGCGTTCCAACAAAAGCAGCAACAAAAAACCAAAAAAAACAGCACAGTTGTAGGCTGGGTGTGTTACAATGATTAAAGAGAAAGAAACAGGATGGATGAGAGAGAGAGAGAGAGAGAGAGAGAGAGAGAGAGAGGAGAGAGAGAGAAGGAGAGAGAGAGAGAGAGAGAGACGACAGACAGACAGACAGAGAGAGAGAGAGAGAGAATGATATAAATTAATATAGGCGGTGTCAAGCCAGGGACAAAGGGCTGTCACCACAATGTGGTTAGACATCGGCAATGAAACATTCAGACGAACAAAAAAACGATGCCTTGCGTTGTTTGTGATATCAAATTAAATGAGAGAGAGAGAGCGAAGAGAGAGAGAGAGAGAGAGAGAGAGAGAGACAGAGAGAGACAGAGAGGGAAAGAGACAGATAATAGACAAAGAGAGACAAAGAGAGAGAGACAGGCAGACAGACAGACAAAGGGACAGAAACAGACAGACAGACAAAGAGACAGACAGACAGACAAGCACAAGCAGAGACAGACAGACAGACAGAGACTGAGACACAAATAGAACGCGTGATGTCGTGAACTCGTACCTTTAATGGGACGCTTCCAGCTATCCACATGAGACACGTCAAGGATGAGTAACCGAGCACCGTTCCAGCAACTTACAGAGCAGCTTGGTGTTGCAATGACTGCAAGAAATCTTCAATTATAAACAAAGCTTGCTTTTATGTCTTAGATTGAAGAAATAGGTGGAGACAAGCATTCACATCTGCAGTGGCAGTTAATTCTGTCTAAGTAGCAATATGTGCTTGAGAGGGTGAATGGGGAATAATAAATGCTTCTCAAAATGAGTCTTCAGCAAGCTTATATTCTCCAAGGGGGAGACAATCTCCAATGGGAAGGAAACTCACTAACATACAACTCCTGGTCAGATACGGTATTTCGAAACCTGATTGTTTCTCCTCAGTGACCGCGGGAAGTGGTAACTTGACTCCCCTGCCTTTTCGGTTTTAAGAAGAATGCTATCCCAGAAAAAAGTCTGGTGTTCAACACCGTAGTATGTTTGTTGAGTTTTTCAAAAAAAAAAAAAAAAAAAAACCAACAACCAAAGGTACCACCTAAAAAGCAAAAAAGAAAATCATGAATGGGCAAAACAAGATACATTTTCTTATGAAAAGTAGAAAATATAAAACGATAACCTCTTAAGACACAAGTGCTGAGTGCCAGTCCCACCTATTTGTTTAATCTAAGACATAAAAGCAAGTTTTGTTTATAATTGAATATTTCTTGCAGTCATTGCAACAACAAGCTGCTCTGTCAGTTGCTGGAATGGTGCTCTGTTACTTGTCCTTGGAATTTATCAGTCTATTATAATTTAATCCCCTGTGGATTCATTCCAAGAACTGGTCCTCAGCACTTTGTGTCTAAGAGGTTATCTTTTTTTTTTTTTTTATTTTCTACTTTTCATAAGAAAATGTAGCTTGTTTTGCTCATATTCCTGATTTTCTTTTGCTTCTTGGGTGGCACCTTTGGTGTGTTTTTTTTGAAAAATCAACAAACATACTATGGTATTGCACACCAGCCTTTTTTTCTGGTATAGCATTCTTCTTAAAACCGAAAAGGTAGAGGAGTCAAGTTACTATTTCCCGCAGTCACTGAGGAGAAACAATCAGGTTTCGAAATACCAGAATCTGACCAGGAGTTATATGTTAGTGAGTTTCCTCCCCATTGGAGATTGTCTCCTCCTTGGAAACCATAAGCTTGCTGAAGGCTCATTTTGAGAAGCATTTATTATTCCCCATTCACCTTCTCAAGCACATACTGTTAGTTAGACAGAAATTACTTCCACTGCAGATATGAATGCTTGTCTTCACTTATTTCTTCAACCTAAGACATAAAAGCAAGCAAGCTTTGTTTATAATTGAATATATATATATATATATATATATATATATATATATATATATATATATATATATATATATATATATATATAAAATTATAAACAAAGCTTGCTCTTATGTCTTAGATTGTAGAAATGGGGAGGGGGGGGTGTTTGTGTGATAAGCCTTCATATCTGCAGTGGTAGATGATTCTGCCTAACTGACAGTATGTGCTTGTTGAGTGGGTGAATGAGGAATAATAAATGCTTCTCAAAATGAACCTTCAGCAAGCTTATAGTCTCCGAAGTGGGAGACAATCTCCAATGGGGGGGAAGCTCACTAACATATAACTCCTGGTCAGATACCGGTATTTCGAAACCTGATTGTTTCTCCTCAGTTACCGCGGATAGTGGTAACATGACTCCTCGGTCTTTTCGGTTTTAAAAGAATGCTATACCTGAAAAAGGCTGGTGTGCAATACCGTAGTATGTGTGTTGAGTTTCCAAAAGACCAACCAAAGGTGCCACCTAAGAAGCATAAGAAAATCATGAAAGAGCAAAAAAGAAAAAATTCCCATGTGCTCGGTACTTATCCTTGGAATTTATTAGTTTATTATATATTTATATATATATATATATATATATATATATATATATATATATATATATATATATATATATTGTAAAAGAAGGATGCTCATTGGGCGGTAACAAAAGTAACAAACTCAGGTTCAGAACACTTCATTACAACTGCTTCTCTCTAAAACGTAAAGCGCAATGTACAAAGATATCAGACATACCCAAACGCGGTCATGACATATCTTAGATGATTGTTCACTTCAACTATAAGTACAGTAGTACCTAATGCATAGATCTGAACTGACCACATACAATAAATCAGTCACTTCTTGAACATGACGAGACCATTCTTGCCATTTATAATCATTCAACCCACTCCGAAGAATTCCATTATGTCCCTAACACCCTTTTGTAGCCAAACGTGACCAAGTTCATAGAACTAATCCGTTTGTTTGAAACCCAGCTTCTTTTCCCCTTGTCATCCAGATCATATCCCATATTGTACGCCTGATGTTTTCCATTTATGCTATTTTAAAACCAGTAACGTATACAGATGTATTAAATATCTGTTTCCTTCTCCATGTACTTTTTGAGCGCCAATAAGTGAACGTTTTCACAACAGGCAGCAGAATCATAAAGACCATCCATTTCAGCTCTCTTCTGATCGAAGGTTTGTCTAATTTATTATTTTTTTCCCCCTTTTTTATGAGGGTCAAACAGTTTCATTAGCAATTTCAAAATATTGGTTTTCTAATTTTGATAACTGAGAGAGAGAGAGAGAGAGAGAGAGAGAGAGAGAGAGAGAGAGAGGAGAGAGAGAGAGAGAGAGAGAGAGAGAGAGACAGACAGACAGACAGACAGACAGACAGACAGACAGACAGAAGGGGGAGGGGGGAGGTGGAGCACATAAGTGAACACACGCGTGTGACGACATGTACTTCACAATCACACACACACACACACACACACACACACACACACACACACACACGCACACACATACACACACACACACACACACACACACACACACACACACACACACACTTGTCTGACCAACCTTTTTTCACCCAAGACTCATCGTCGGAATCCACGGTGGCGCTGCGGTGAATTAACGCCCTTGTCGTCTGGCAGCGGAGCACATGCTGCATGCCGCCGGCCTTCATCGTCCTGCTCTCTGTCTCCCCCTTCATCCGCCTCTCTTTTCCTTTATCTCTGTCTCGCTTTTCTTTCCTCTGTCCTCTCACTTCTTCTCCTTCTCTTTTTCCTTCCTTTCTTCTCTTCGGGTCTGTCGTTGATTCACTCTTCTATTTTTCTATTGTTCATTCTTCCCTGTTCCTTCTTTCACTCTTCGATTTCTATCGTTCGTTCTTTCCCTGTTCGTCTTTCACTCTTCTATTTCTATCGTTCGTTCTACTGTCTGTCCTTCATTCTTCGATTTCTGTCGTTCGTTCTTCTACTGTCTGTCCTTCACTCTTCTATTTCTGTCGTTCGTTCTTCTGTCCGTCTTTACCACATTTTGTCTCCCTTTGTCTCTTCCCTTTCTTTCTTACTTCTGCTCACGTTCTTCTCTTCTCTCTCTCTCTCTCTCTCTCTCTCTCTCTCTCTCTCTCTCTCTCTCTCTCTCTCTCTCTTTTTTTTTTTTTTCTTTTTTTTTGCCACTCCTTTATGCTTATTCTCTGCTCTTTCGTCTCCTTTCTTTCTTTCCTCCCTTCTTTTTTTTTTCGCTCTTTCTTACGTCTTTGCCTTTTCTATTACGTGCATGTTCCTAGTCTCGATAGCTGCTCTTCATAAGTCTCTGTTCTCCTCCCTCTTGGACAGTCCAAGAATTGGTGGTGTGACGACAGTCACATGAGATGAGGTCTCCCCATGGCCTTGTATACGAACCTACAGGCAAGCAGACTGTCATTCAGCTAGCCAGGCAGCTAACTGGCTGGTTCGTTAATTAGGTTAACTAGTTAACTGTCCAGTTTTTTTTTTTTTTTTTTTTATTTACTTAGTGAATTAGTTAGTGAACTACTTAATCATCAATGAATTCATTTTTTAATGGTTCACTCCTCAAATGTATAGAGTCTGGGGCATCTCATGGGTGTGGTCATAAGTCTTGTTCTTTATTCTTGCGACAAAGGATTATTTTCCTTACTTTCTGTCTGTCTTTTTTGCCTTTCATTTGCTCAGTTTAAGCTTGTAGCTTTCATTCAGGACTCGCTGAGCGAAGTTCGCGACGAGAGAGACGGCATTTTACTGATCGCACTGTTTTTGCACTAGCACATTTGTGTAAGCTTTAACATCGCTATCGAGAGAGACAATCTAGAGACAGTTTAGAGCTTCAAGTACCTCCGGGCAATCGTTTCAGATGAGGGATCCAAATCTGAAGTTCTCTCCAGAGTTGTACACACGACAGCAGCGCTAGCCAGCTAAGACCCGTCTGGAATGACAGAAGCATCACAATCAGTTCCAAGATCAAAGGGATGCGCTCCCTAGTCATTGCCATATTTCTCAACGCCTGTGTGGCAATGGACTCTGGCAGCTGAACTTTTAGAGAAGGTTTCAGACATTCCAGAGGAGATGCTTCCGCAAGATTCTTGGCATTTCATGCAAAGACCACATTACCATCCTGGAGGTCAAGACCAGAGTAAGGCAAGCCATTGGACCTTACGAAGACCTGTTGTTCACGGTGAAAAAAGGAGGAACATGAAACGGTATGGCCACGTCTCAAGATCAACAGGACTTTCCGAAACCATTCTATAAGGAACAGTGCGAAAAAGCAGGAGAGAGAAGACAGAGAAAGAGATGGGAGGACAACATCAGTGCATGGACTGGCCTCACCCCCAGCAACTGCCCAAGAGCGTCTGAGAACCGGGAGGAGTGGGGGAAGCTGGTTGCGAAGTCTTTTGTGGCGCCCCAACGGTCTTCAAGGCTCTGGGATAGGTGAAAGATGATAGGTGATAGGTGAAAGATGATAGGTGATAAGTGAAAGATGATAGGTGATAGGTGAAAGATGATAGGTGATAGGTGAAAGATGATAGGTGACAGGTGAAAGATAGGTGACAGGTAAAGATGATAGGTGTTAGATGATGACTATTTTGTGTGTGTTTTTTCCCCAAATTTGTTTTTAATTGTTCCAAAAAGGTGTGTTTTTTTTCTCCTGGAAGATTAATATAGGATAGAGACAAGTAAGTTTTAAAATAAATGGTAAAATAGAGGCAGTGAGTTTTCCTGAAAGGTTTATGTAGGGTAGACACACGGTAAAAAAAAAAAAAAAAAGGTATTAAATAAACAGAAAACGAGAGGAAAAGAGTTTCCTGAACGGTTAATTAGACACACGGGAAAAAAATGTTCAGAGACGGTTTTTTTTTTCTGGATTGTTAATGTAGGGTATATATATATATATATATATATATATATATATATATATATATATATATATATATTAGAAGGAAACTCGTGGAGAGCGTGGCAGCAGAGAGTCCTCAGAAGAGAAGCCCCCTTCAAGCAAGTGTTTTCGGCCCTTATCTCTTGACACTCTAGGGGGGTTGGGCCACACCGGTTCATGACTCCGGATGTCCCTCTGCTGCCCTCATCTCGGGACGAGCCATGGCTGGGATTCGAACCCATGACCCTCTGGACATGCTTATTTTCCACTTAATGACTCGCGCACTAACCACTGAGCCACAGGGACACCTGATATTTGTAGGAAAGTTAAGCCTTATGAAGTTCACCTTTGTTCCTCCTTGACCAGATCCAGCTTGAACACCTCTCTGCTGCTTCTGCCATTGCTTTCAGGGCTCTGTTTTTTCCCTCCCTGCAACTGAGAGCTGTTTCATGAGGCTGTATGAAGACGTTCCTACAACCCCCCCTTAGCTCCAATTTCTGCAGTGAGGACTTTGACCTGATAGCCTTCTCTCTTCAGGCTGTTTGCCAGATCAGCATACTTTTCATTCTTGTAGATTTGAGCTGCCTCCATTCTGTTCTCATATGGCACCGTGAGCTCGATCATGATCAGCTGCTTGGTTGACTGAGACTGGACTACTATGTCTGGTCTCATGCCACTCTTGCTGATGATCTCTGGGTGACTCTTCCATTCTGGGAGGTCTGCAGTGCACTCCCAGTCATCTGCCCCGTCCAGCACACTCTGCCTGCATGTTCCGAGTGGCACTGTTGTTCTTGGCCATGATTCGCTGCCTCCTGCCGTGAAGAATGTTGCGAGTGCTTTTGGAGTCCTGATTTTCCCTTTTGTAGTGTGTACTAGCCCAGACTACTTTGTACAATCTCTTTGAGCATTTGGTTGTGCCTCCATGTGTACTTTCCTTGAGCCAGGGCAAATTTACATGAGCTTAGGACATGCCTCACTGTTTGTTTTTCATGGCAGAGGGCTTGCTCTTATGTCTTAGAGTGAAGAAGTAGGGGGAGATCAGAATTCATATCTGCAGTGGCAGTTAATTTTGCCAAAATAACAGTATGTGCTTTGGGGGGGTGATGGGGAATAATAAATGCTTCTCAAATGAGTCTTTAGCAAGCTTACAGTCTCAAGGAGAAGACACTCTCCAATGGGGAGGAAACTCACTAGCATATAACTCCTGGTCAGATACCGGTATTTCGAAACATATAGCTCCTAGTCAGGTACCATATAACTCCTGGTCAGATACCGGTATTTCGAAACCTGATTGTTTCTCCTCAGTGACCGAGGAAAGTGGTAACCTAACTGCTCTGCCTTTTCGGTTTTTAAGAATGCTATACCAGAAAAAGGCTGGTGTGCAATACCATAGTATGTTTGTTGAGTTTTCAAAAAAGCAACCAAAGGTGCCACCCAAGAAGCAAAAGAAAATCATGAAAAAGCAAAAACAAGCTACATTTTCTTGTGAAAAGTAGAAAATATAAAAACGATACTTCTTCACTCTAAGACATAAGAGCCAGTTTTGTTTTATAATAAATATTTCTTGCAGTCTTTCCAACACAAACTGCTCTGTAAGTTTGCTGGAATGGTGCTCGGTTACTTATCCTTGGAATTTATTAGTCAATTATATAATATATATATATATATATATATATATATATATGTGTGTGTGTGTGTGTGTGTGTGTGTGTGTGTGTGTGTGTGTGTGTGTGTCTGTGTTTGTATGTATGTGTGTGTGTGTGTGTGTGTGTGTGTGTGTGTGTGTGTGTGTGTGTGTGTGTGTGTGTGTTTTCTGGAACATAATATAGACACAATACAAAATTTCGAATAGTAAGACAGTTTAAAAAGAGTTTGTTGAAAGGTGAAACGTAGAACTGACCAGAGGGGGAATTTTTGTTTGTTTGTTTTTGTTTTTTTTAAAGGAGGAAAAGGTGGAGGGAGACTTTCAAGGTCAATTTAATATAAACAGAGCAAAGAATTGTGAAAAAGCTAAAAAAAAAAAAAAAAAAAAAAAATACAGCAACACTGACAACAAGTTTTTAGCCGGAGGGGTCATTTGGTATAGGTACACAGACAAAAACATTCAAGAACTGATTTTGTTTACAGGGATGGAGTATGTGCTGAGAAATCAACCTAGTGTAGACACAAAAATATTCCAGATTTAAAACCAAAATAAAAAAAACTATACAGGGAGGGAATCTTTGTCCGGAAATCAATGGGGGATAGATACAGAAAAAAAAAAAAAAAAAAAACCCTCCCGAATCACGGTCGTTTAAAAGATGGGAGTCTTGTTGAGAATCAATCTCGTACAGACACAGAAAAATGATTTCAGAATCACGATCGTTGACAGGATGGAGTCTTACTGGGAGTCAGTCTTGTGTAAACACAGAGAAACGACTCCAGAAGATCGGTCGTGAAAAGGGATGGAGGCTTGTTAGGGGTCCACCTATGATGGACACAAAAACATGATTTAAAAATTCCAAAATGGAGCGACCGATGGCGAGAACGAAGCAAAAATTTAGAAAGAGTAGGGGTTAGTTGCCGCCAAGGACACTGACAGACAAACAAAGTCAAACAAAAGTGTCTTGCCCTGTACTTTGTTTGTCAATGTCCTTGGCGGGCAACTAACCCCCACTCTTCTAAATTATGATTAAAAAAAAAAACGATGGTCGCTAAAATAAGGCAGTGTTGTCAGGTGTCACTCAATTACAGACATAGAGAAATGACTCCAATAGTAACAAAAAAAAACAACAACAACAGCAACAACAAACACCAACAACAAAAACTCATGAAAGGAAAGAAGCCTACAATAGGCGTGACTCTGATGTAGACACAGAAAAATGGCACTAAAAGAACTGTTGAACGGAGTCGAGTCTTGTTGAATGTCAATTTGGTACAGACAGAAAAATGGCTCCACTATGTCACTGCTAAACGGAGGGAATCTGGTTAAGAGTCTGTGAAGTATAGATACTGAGAAAGGGTGCAAAAAAAAAAAGGAATAAATAAGTAAATGAACAGTTAATAAGTAAATCAATAGATAAGTAAAATAATGATAACAAAACGTTGTTGAAGGAAGTCAATCTTGTTGAGAGTTTTAAGGAACAGACACAGATCAAAAAGGTGTCCGGAAAGAAAATAAAAATGGAAGGAGTTACTACTGGAAAGTGAATCTTGTATACACATAGAGAAATAAGTTCCAAAGCAAAAAGTTTTCAAAAACTTGGGAGGTGAAAATGGTGATGGAGGGAGGGGTGAGGGGGAAACCAGGTGTGTTGTGTGTGTGTGTGTGTGTGTGTGTGTGTGTGTGTGTGTGTGTGTGTGGTGTGTGTGGAGGGGTGGGGGGGGGGGGGGGGGGGGGGGGGGGGGGGGTAAGGTAGGGAGGAGGAGGGGGGGGGGGAGGGGGGGGGGGGGGGGGGGGGGGGGGGGGGCGGGGGTGAGGGCTAATCTGGAACAGACGCAGAAAAACATCGTCATCATCAGCGACATCATCATCGTCATTCTTGTCATCATGATTAGTGACAATCTTGACGGGGATACTTTTAAAAAGAGAAGTCTCACAGCGTAATAAAAACCATTGTCCCCCAAACCACCCATCAGCCATCCCCGATCCTCCGCCATGCCGTCCGCCACCCATGTCCCCCCCCCCCCCCCCCCCCCACACACATTCACCCACCTCCTTTCACGTCCGCCATCCCCCTTCCCCCTTCCCCACCACTCCTCAACCCCGTAAGGGTCCGAAGAAGCTTTTTTTTTTTTTTTTTTTTTTTTTTTTTTTTTTGTAGACGCAGCTTGCAGTTGGTGAATGAGCCTACTCGGTAATTGCAACCATGACAATAACGGAACAGGAGGACCCCACTAGCCATCGTGAGCCAGCTGTCGCTCCGTCACAGGACTCCCCTCCCTAACCCACCCTCCCTTCCCATCTCCCCCCATTCAACTTCTCTCTCTCTCTCTCTCTCTCTCTCTCTCTCTCTCTCTCTCTCTCTCTCACACACACACACACACACACACACACACACACACACACACACACACACGCACGCACGCACGTACGCACAAAACACACACACACACACACACACACACACACACACACACACGCACATGACCCTCACCATCCAACCCAGCCCTACCCCCTCCCCGGCCCCTAATCCCTTTTTCCCAGCGACTCCCCCACCCCCACCCCCACCCCCTTCCCCGTTGTGACGTGGAATCAATAGGAATGAAGGGGTGGACATAGCAGCGTGCAGAGTGAATCGTTTGATGACAGCGAGAGGGGCGGGCACCCGCTGAGCTGATGAGGCTCAGTCATCAGATTAATGCTTCCCCCACCCCCTCCCCACCCCCCCCCCCCCCCACCTCCAACCCACTTCTCTCTCTCTCTCTCTCTCTCTCTCTCTCTCCTCTCTCTTCTCTCTCTCTCTCTCTCTCTCTCTCTGTCAGGGAAAGCCCTGGCTGTTCAGATACCGCTTTGTTGTCCTGCCCTCTTCTTTTCCATGCGTTCTGGCGAGCACCGGCAGAGCAGCCCACCTTTGTTGGAACAGTCCGCGGGCCTGTGTGATGGAGCGTTTGGCTGTCTGCCTGTCTGCTTGTCTGTCTGTCTGTCTGTCTGTGTGTTCGCGCAATGACCGAACAGAGCCGGTTTACCAGTGAGGTCAGTGTGCTAAAGCTGAACGAACAGTTTTAATGACTGCACGCCTGAGCGAAGTCCTCGGGACGCTGCAGCCTTTCACTCACAAGGTGCATGGGATGGCTTACAGCGCGCAGGGTGGCCGCGTCCCACGCTCACCCTGGGACGCCCCGTTTTGCGGAGTCCCTGCGTACAGCCTGACAACCAGTCCGTTTCCATGGGAACATTAGTATCGCTGCGCCACTGACAGTTCATTTCCTAAAGGGGAAGCACTCTGCTGTCTGCTTCGTGACATGCACAGGCCATTTGCAGCATGGGAATTAATGTTCGTCTGTCCGTCGGACAGCTCCGTGAGTTTCCAACGGGGGGGATAAAAAAAAACAAAACAAAACAAAACAAAACAAACAAACAAACAAACAAACAAACAAAAACAGTGTCGTAGAGACTATTCTGAAGAGTTTTGTTGGTCACGCTCTCCCTGGAGGTGAATAGGTGAACAGGTATTGTTTTGTCACCCATAGTCATTTTCCAACAAGAAAAAAAAATGTTTACTATTCTGTGATTCACAGTTTCCAACAAGAAAAACGTTTACTATTCTGTGATTCACAGTCAGTTTCCAACAAAAGAAAAAAAAAATGCTTACTCTTTTGTGATTCACAATGATTTTCCAACAGGAAAAAATGTTTGCTATTCTGTGGTTCACAGTTCCCAACAGGGAAAAAAAGATGTTTACTTTTCTGTGATTCACAGTTTCCAACAGGAAAAATGTTTACTATTCTGTGGTTCACAGTTCCCAACAGGAAAAAAAATGTTTACTTTTCTGTGATTCACAGTTTCCAACAGGAAAAAAAGATGTTTACTTTTCTGTGATTCACAGTTCCCAACAGGAAAACACATGTCGCCCTGTCAGCTCATGTCAACTCACGTTGTCTATAACTCAGCCGACAGCAAGGGACCGTATGAGAGCTGTCGTACGGTGAGAAGAATTTCCGTGTGTGTGTTGCACTGTTTCTATAATTCCACCAATTTCCAATAAGAAAAAAAAGTAGTTTTGTCATTCTGTAATCGACCGTCAATTTTAAACAGATAAAAGTGTTGTTCTGTCACCCACTGCCACATGTGCAACAGGAAACCTTGTATCATTCTGCCGATCAGCGACCACCAAAAGCAAAACCTGTGTCGTTCTGTTATCCAAAGGCAAGGTCCAAAAAAAAAAAAAAAAAAACTGGTGTCGTTTGATGATCACATGAACTTCCAGTGAGAAAACACGTCCTGTAATCATCTACGGGCAATTTACGAACAGAAAATATGCGGTGTTCTGGCATCCTGTCCATTGCTAACAGGAAAAAAAAAAAAAAAAAAAGAGTGATTATGTTATCCATGGTCATTTTCCAGCAGGTAAACTAGTCTTTCTGTTAACTAGTAAAATTGTGAGAGAAAAATGTGTTTTTATGACAACCGGTCCGTTTCAACAGAGGGAAAATACTAACAGCCACAGCCACAGCAGCAGCAGCAGCAGCAGCAGCAGCAACAACAACAACAACGACATCAACATCATCATCGTCATCATCATCACTACCATCATCATCAACAACATCATCAACAACTCGTGATTTCCCCGACATTCAAACACTAACTTTCAGTGTCCATAACAGGTGTTGTTAAGTCGACCGAAAATTGTCATTAGGCAAACTCTTGTCGCTGCATCGTTTACAACAAAATCAAACACAGGGTTCTACAACTGCTGGACAGAGGCGTTTGCAAGAACAACGGTCGTGGACGTAGGTTGGGATTGGGCTCGAGTGGTTGAATTAACGTCGCATGAGCAACCAAGACTCACAAACATGTTCACTAGCTGGATTCTTTGGTAAGAACTACAGAATTTTTTGTTCCCCCCGCTGTCACGACTGTTGACAGACAGAGTTGTAGGGTCGTTCCATGCTACGCCACACATCCCAGGCAAACGTAGCATTGGTGACTGTTTTCTGTCCAAATAACTGCACGTCAACTAACAACGGAAGACAACTGGCACATTGCACATCGCTCTGTCGGTTTTCCTCATCGTTCAAACAACCCGGTTTCCTGGGCGATTACTGGTCGGGTAGGCAAAGGGAGAGCAGAGAGGCAAAGGGAGAGCAGAGAGGCAAAGGGAGAGCAGAGAGGCAAGAGTGGGAAAGAGGGAGGAAAAGGCAGAAGAGGTAGACAAGACTGGGTAGAGGTAGGTAACCTAGAAAAGGCAGTCAACATCCACGAGATAGACAGAAACCCGTGAGAAGTTAAACGACAACAGCAGCAACAACAACAACAACAACAACCACAACAACAACAACAAAAAAAAGGGGGGGGGGGGGGGGGGGGGGGGGGGGGTAGGACTGGGGGGGGGGAAAGGTGTTTTTCCCGGTTAAAAGGGAAAGATATGGGAAATGTCGGAAGAAGAAGAAAACACTAGAAGAAGGGAAGAAGTATGCACATCTAGGAATAGGAAGGGGGCCGGAGTAGCTCAGTTGAAAGAGCGCCGGACTCGTGATCCTGGGGTTGCGGGTTCGAATTTCGGTACAGGGGGATTTTTCCCTCGGAGTTAACATTGGCTCTGACTCCAATGCCCATACAGTCTTTCGAATGAGACTAATGAGATTATAAAGCGAGGTTCCGTGTGTGAACGCACGCACAACACCTTGCACACACGTAGGATCCCATCGCCAACTTTCGGAAGACAAGGCCAGTTTGGCCGTTGGTATGGATGACACGTTACACACGGCATGCAATTTCCCCGAAGATTAAGTATGGCTGCCTTAATGGCGGGATAAAACAGTCATACACACAAAACTTCACTGCCTGTCTATACAGGCAGTGTCCGCAGGAATATCAGCCTGCGTACGCAGAAAGAAAGAAAAGAAAAGAAAGAAAGAAAGAAAGAAAGGAAAGGAAGGCAAAGAAGAGGCTGACAAAACAGGAAGACCAAATTCGGAAAAGAGACAGGAACATGTGAGCAAAAAGTCAGTAGAGAAAGGCACAAGTAGGAAGAAGTAAGCACAGATAAAAAAAAAAATAATAATAAAGAAGAATAAAAGTCAGAAGAGGTCGACGAATGTAGGAAGAGGCATGCGCATCAGGAAGAAGTAGGCGAAAGTAGGAAGATGTAGGCGAAAGTAGGAAGATGTAGGCAAAAGTAGGAAGATGTAGGCGAAAGTAGGAAGATGAAGATGTAGGCAAAGTAGGAAGACGAAGATGTAGGCAAAGTAGGAAGACGAGGATGTAGGTGAAAATAGGAAGATGTAGGCAAAAATAGGATGATGAAGATGTAGGCGAAAGTTGGAAGATGTAGGCAAAAATAGGATGATGATGTTGGCGAAAGTAGGAAGATGTAGGCCAAAGTAGGAAGATGAAGATGTCGGCGAAGATAAGATGTTGGCAAAAGTAGGAAGAAGAAGATGTAGGCGAAAATGGGAAGATGTAGGCAAAAGTAGGAAGATGAAAATGTTGGCGAAAGTATGAAGATGTAGACGAAAGTAGGAAGATGAGATGCAGGCAAAAGAAGGACGATGTGGGCAAACGTAGGAAGAGATAGGCATAGCAGTTAGAAGAAGTAGGCAAAAGTAGGAAGATGAAGATGTAGGCAAAAAGAAAGACAATGCAGGCAAACGTAAGAAGACTGTCACTTGTGAATCATAAACAGTATCATGACATTGACTGTACCCACAATGTACAATTACGTTTTCCAAAACTGAACAAGGCCACGCATTAAACATCGGGTAGCAGATCTATGCCACGGAAGTGACGCATTCCCAACCGTGATTTCCAAAACCGAAACAGCACCCGAGGCTTGAACAGCTCACGTGGACATAGTAGAACACAGTTACGCCACTGGTAAGAACAAAACCATCAAGCCAACTCCAATGCCAAGGAAGAATCCACGCTGGAAAAGTAGTTCACCCAGTCAGTTCCTACCTCTTAGTGCGACAGAAGTAGTTTGGACACGGTCGAATCTGACCAAATGTAGGAGGTGTGTGTGTGTGTGTGTGTGTGTGTGTAGGGGGGTGG